>CM017905.1:1365397-1555397 GCA_008369825.1 Triplophysa tibetana
TGTTTACAGTGAAAAAAAATCAGTGCTTTCATCTTTTACAGTCAACAAAAACATCTAAACATTCTTTTTCTAAAATGAAGACATGTTTTCAGAGAATATAGCTTTAACTCTGTTTATTTTTATTGCACTATTTACAAAATGTTCTTCTTGTTTATAGCGTGAATTGGACAGACTTAAGCTTGTCTTAAACTAAACTAGGTAATAAAACATCATTAAAGATGTATTCTTTGAAGATCTAATCGTCTTTTTGATGATTTTATACTTGAAAACAGCGACATCTTTGTTTGAAGACACCTGGGGTTTCACAATTTTCTACATCATTACAATGCAAAGATATAACAAATTGATATTATTATTTTATTTCCATATTTTATTTGTTTACTTAGATATGCTTTATTTGATATTTCATTCTATATTAATGCCTTACTCAGCACCTTATTTTAATTTTACTTTAAGGTTTGAACTTTTGTTATATGTTTGATGCTTTGGCAATATTGCATGAACACGCCAATAAAGCCAATCATGCCAATAAAGTACCTTGAAATATTAACAGTTTGATAATTATCTTTGATATAAAGGAAAATGTACTACTGTATCTAGAGATTAATTGTCATACAAACACATACAAATATTTACAATCACAGTCAAAGCAATGTTTTAAAGTTACATCAACAAATACAATTCAAAATGATTTATGCATTTATCTGCCACAAAAACTATTGAATCAACAGCATTAAACAGAAATATTTAACTAAACCAACGAACCTTGAAATACTAATTTACAGTGTTGGGTGTAACTAACTTCTAAGTAATTAGTTACTTTAATTTAATTACTTTTCCCTCGAAAAAGTAAAGTATGAGATTACTCTTATTTCTCTGTCATTTAATTACAGTTACTTCTGATATTATTCAACTAAAGGAATGAATTAAAAGAGCTGTTTCATGTCTATCCTTGAATCGCTCAACTTAGGTTGATATAGGGTATAAAAGTAATTAGTAATAAGTTACTAAATACTTTTTGGAGAAAGTAATTTGTACAGTAATCTAATTACACTATAGAATATGTCATTAGTAACTAGTAATTCATTTATTTTTCAGAGTAACTTGCCCAACACTGCTCATTTACTTAAAGGTGCAAATGCCTCTCTATCGCCCTCTTTGTTAAAAACATGAAATTACAGCTTAATTTATAATATATTATATAACATATTATGAGCGTCCTGTTGTGAATCAGGTCAACAAACATTATTATATTAGATTTTGTTTTATGCATTTGCTCAAAACCATATTTTTTCAACCAAATAAGTTACAGACTGCAGCTTTAACAGCACAATGACAAACATTTAAGAATAATACTTTTTGATTTGGTGTTTATGGAATCGAATCATAAACAAACCCAATTCAGTAAGGGACGCCCAAGTGAGTTGACATCCACGAAGAACGCATTTGAGGTATTGCCGAGTATACAATACAACGTTATAAATGTATGTTTTTGTGATTTATTTTGTGCTACTTGGGCTTGTGTCATTATTTTAATAACAGCTGAGCTTCTGAAGAGTTATCATCGTCTCTAACTTCAGTTAGTTAGTTAGTTATTCCTCAACACTGCTCGCGACCAACGGAGTATTTTATCGAACAGTTGATTTAACTTGAAGGACCGTTGACTCAAAGCGTTAACTGGGGCGTTTCGGCAGCAGGGTTAAATTACAGCTCGCCACTGAGCTCTTTATTATATTTTATTTGTGTTCTGGGAGACTCTCCTGACTGAAACAACAACAATCAGAGAGACTGCGCAGCACTATCCTCCCCTGTTTGTAGATCACGAGTACACAACATCAAAACAAAAACACACTTCATACAGACACGAATGAATGCCTCAGCCTTTCATCTGCTAGTCTCGGAAAGGCCACAAAGACAAGTCATTACGCTGAAATAGACAAACTGCTGAAACGTGTGACTTGGGGCGGACGGGAGTTTAAAGGTCGAGACGCCGTGTTTCCTCTCCAGGTGCCGTTATCGTGGCGTCTGAGACCCGGTGTGTAATGAGTGAGTTATCAGGACGTAACAGACCGCCTTTACTAGTAAATCACAGAGGGTAAACAAACACCGGCGATGACGTGACGCTGCGCCTCGCCAGATAAAAGCATAATTAAACCCAGCGCTTTTATCTCCGCCGGGGAAATTATGTCATTTAAATCATCGGCTTGTAAAATAGCCGGATGAACCAATAAGTAAGAGGCTCGTATGCGTCTCTCATAATGTCATTTTCAGTTCAAGAAGGAAGCGTTTGGCTTGCCTGCTTACTGAGGGGAACATTCATTCATTTGAAAAGCCATCTATACTGTCGGTTTTGTCTAATGGTCTTGGATTTCAGAGGAGACTGAAAAGTGACCCTCAAAATAAAGTTAGCAAAACGTTGCGTTTTAATGTTCACAAGCATCGTATCATTTGTTTCAGAGATGCTTTTAACGCTTAAACGTGAATGAACTTTGTTATTTATTTTCATGACAAATTAGGATATATCTCTCTGAATTTGTGATGTGAAATTTTGATGATTTTACTGTAATTACTGTAACAGAAAAAAAATTAGGAATTGACATGAAAATGATTTTTTCTTTACAAAAAACATAATTTCTTAATAATTTGTCTTTTGAATTTATGGTAAAATACAATAAGAACACTTCTTCAAAAGATTGGAAATGCTATAACAAAACAAATATTTAACTAAGTATTTTCCTCATTTACTTGAGAAGCCAAATTACTTAAGTTATTGAGTCTTGGTCTGAAAAAAATCTAAATTTATGCTTAAAACAAGAAATAATTAAAAATTAAAATGTAATTTAATCTCTTTTTAATTCAAGATTATTTGCACTGTAAAATATAAGCCTGTGCATCAAAAAAACTAATTTCCCCTTGCTTTTTTCTTGTTCCCTCAACTTTTTGGAATAAAAGTTGTACTGATTTAAATCAACTAATTAGAGATACAAAAAATTATGAATTGAGGTAATTTAGGATTGTCAGGTTTCTTGAGAGGTACAAAAAAATATCTTTAAATCATTATTTGTCACAACATAGTCAAGTTGACCTAATGAGCAATAGAACAAAACCTTTTTGTTGGCTGAACATAATTAAAGAATATAAATTGGTTATATAAAAATAAACAAATATATTTGTCGTTTACTACAATTGCAGGTTACTTGTTTTCTGCCTCAAACAGACCAAACCTTTGATCAAACACCTGTTTAAACAATTTGATTTGAGTGCATGTACACTGGATTTCATGTACTTACACCTCAACATTGAACACACAAACCTCAACCATGGTAACAAAAAAACATCACTCATTAAAAAAACTCTAAACCCAAAAGATAACTAATAGTAACAACGATATTAAAGCATAAATTAAGACAGCGAAAACTAAAACACTAATCTTTAAAAGAAAAACTTGTAAGAAACAAAGAATTGAACATGCTACAGTGAACTTGAAAATACTTTTTCACACAACTCATATTTTTAAGTTAATGAGGAAAATGTTTTGTTACAATGAATGAACTTATTAAAAGAAGTTCTGTGAACTTTTTCATGTACTTTTGCCCAACCAACACAACAATATTAGTTGTGTGAACTTTTTTGAGGTTTTTTTACAGAACAACTGATTTGATACATTATGTATTTAAGTAAATGCATTAAGCATGTTTGTATATTTGTTATGGAAAACACAACAAAAAAAAACTTGGTTAAAATGATTTTTTATGAGTGTGATACTACATTCTGTACCACACAAGCGGTATGAAGATGGTAATCATTAGGTATCGTGCGATTAAAATAATATTCAAGTCCTCCTATGGTGCCGGCATAATTAAATGTAATTAAAGTTTTCAATTAATTAAAGTAATTAAATGTAGTGTTTATTTTCACGTACAATAATAATCATCATCATAAATTCTGTGCAAACTGCAGAAATATACTTCACCAATTGGGGTAAATTACCAAGGCGGGAAATCACCATAAAACCTCTAGAGGAGGCAAAAGCACGTCAATTAGTTATGATAAATAACATGCATGCAAAGACGCAATTAAAACACAGCACAACAAACCCATTCTCACTAACAACATCTGAGAGTGCATTGTCACGGTCTATAATAGCCTGCGCAGAACTAGAGTTCAGATTCACGTCTGGCCCCATCTCCATCATGTCCAAATGCTGGACGTCTTCATTAAACAGCTGACAGAAAGGTCACGGCTTTGGGCGTAAACATGCATCTGGCCAAACTTAGAGTGTGAAAGAGTGAAGTCGAATTCTTTCATTGTGCTCTCCTATAAATGCATTAAATGAAAACTGTCCCACCACTTCGTAACTGCACATCAAGGACCGCCTCAAAGTGACCTCAACGCAAGAACACGCATCAGCGCTTTTGGAAAAGCACGTTGTGAATAAGAAGCGAGCGACTGCGATTATTGTCACTCGGTGGAAAATCCTTGAATTTTAATGCAGATGAGACGCTTTTGAGAACTAGGGCGTCCGAGAGCCGAATTGTCATGTCTCAAGGGTTTTAACTTACAAAGCCCATTACAGGAGGAAAACAACAGGGAAAGCATGCAAAAGCATCCGCTAATCCCTTAAAGATATGCATCATTGGATCAAATCCCACGGTATCCTCAGATTCAATTCTTGCACTCGCGACCCCCAAAAACAGACGTGCAATGGCCATGACTTCTTCTAGCAGGCGTGCGGATTAAAAACGAAAACACGCAAAGACTGCACAGCGTTCACTGGCGAGTAATAAACTCCATGACATTTTCTCTTTAATAACTGCAGTCATTCTTGACGTCTACCTGCTTTCATACGAGGATATAAATCTGAACTGAATTCATGAATGAACATGTGAACACATTTCCGATTTTAACGTTTGGTTTGATGAACAGTTGGGCTTGTAATATTTACACATTGTAAACACGCGCACACAAACTGAACGTACACAGAAGACAGCGAAGCACAAATGCAGAGATGATTAAAACCGAGACGTCGAGTCGTGAACATCTGTCATATTTACAAATGTTTCGGCATAAACATTCATACTTAGCGGCGCATCAAGCCATCTCATCACGCCCCTATACATCACCGTAACAAATGCCGTGCCGGTTATGCAAAATAACACAATAACACATCCCTGCTATTGTCAGGGACTTATTCACGCACATGGCAAGAGAGGATATGAATGTGTGTATGCAGAAGCGCATGAACATCCATCCGTTTTATTAAAATGCATGCGTTTAGAGAAGCTTCTCTATGCACAAGCGATGCGGTACATAACCCTGCTGTATGGAAAATCGGTAGCGTCTCAATTGACATGTTTAGAGAACTGCACACACATGTACAGACATGAGCGGCTTCTGTCTCAAGGCCAGATGATGGTTTGGGTTCAGGCTGTCTTGATCTTATAAGCAAAAGACCAAATGATTGAGCTCACATGAGGACACCAATGAGATAATTTGATCAAATAATGTGGATAGCACAGAGAGGATTATTTAGTGTTGTTCGTTTTACTCCGGAGAAACGTGTGAGATGTGGACAGGTCATTAGCATCTAAGAGATACTGAGAATTGTGTGTTTTTAGTTATTCGTCGCTAAGAGAATTCTTTTGTGTCTCTTCTACAAACTACTCTCTGTCCCTCTCTCTCTCTCTCCCTCTCTCTATATATATATATATATATCTCTCTCCCTCTCTCTATATATATATATACTGTATATCTCTCTCTCTCTCAAGATTCAAAATTCAAGATTCAAAGGAGCTTTATTGGCATGATAAAAGAATATTTACATTGCCAAAGCACAAGATTAAATATAAACATGCACCAATACAGATTAAGATAAAAAATAAGATAGAATAAAATTAAAAGTCTATAAGTAAAAATATATATATATATACATCTCAATATAAAGAGAAAAGAGTTTTAATTAAAGTTCTCAATGAGGGTGATAGTGTCAGTTTGTGTGTGTTGTCCTGTCAGTGTTGTTTTGTGTTGTCTCTCCCTCTCTCTATATATATATCTCTTTCTCTCTCTCTCTCCCTCGCTATCTCTCTCTCTCTCTCCCTCTCTATCTCTCTCTCTCTCTCTCTCTCCCTCTCCCTCGCTATCTCTCTCTCTCTCTCTCTCCCTCTCTATCTCTCTATTTCTCTCTCCCTCTCTTTCTATCTCTCGCTCTCTCCCTCTCTCTCTCTCTCTCTCTCTCTCTCTTTCTATTTCTCTTTCTCACTCACTCACTCACTCACTCACTCACTCACTCACTCACTCTCTCCCTGTCTTTATCTCTCTCTCTCTCTCTCTCTCTCTCTCGCTCTTGCTCTCGGCAGACCAGAAATTAGAGCTAGAATGAATTTCAGCGTGTCAGTCTGCATGAGCTTTTTAGCTTCACACCCACCTGATCTGTCCGTACAAACCCACATTAGCCTGCTGGAGTCATGCTGTCTGACAGCGTCTGAACTTACGTTCATCCGGGACCTGATCGCCCTTGATCCATCCATCAAATGTTGACTGAGCACATGGTGTATACTTTATTGTACAATTGAACCGAAATTAAACGGTATGATGAATATAGATTAAAAAATAAGGGTTATGTCTTAATTTTGCAATTTAAAACTGCAACCAAAGTTTCCCCCCCAAATACAAACACTCAAGGTTCATTTGGGATTAGGGAAGTAGCTTTCAAAAAAATCGTATTACCACAGTTTACTATAATGACTATTACAAACAACAACTATAGTAAAGTATAATATTCCCTTAAAGGGGCAGTTCACCCAAAAATAAACATTCTTTTATCGTGTTTTCGGCCACGTGATAGTTCAACCCTGTTTGAGTTTCTTTCTTCTGGGGAACGAATACATGCACGAATATATGTGCGAAAAAAACGTGAAATGTGAATCATGCTTAATATCACAAGCGGGGGAATAAATGATGACAACATTTTAGATTTTGGGTGAACGATCCCAGCAAACTATATTCAAAACATTTTGCTCTGTTCACTATGTCTATATTTAAATGATAATTTTTAATACATTTTCTGACGTGGATTGTATTTATCCGTTCTGACATCTCTTCCAGCATTATCTTGCTTTGGGCGCCAAAAAAAAAACGGCTGACTCACATAATGAGTAAAACCATTATTATATTAAACATCAACTGAGCCAAATAACAACAGTTTTCCACGAGAACAACTTCCATGGAGTCAACAACACATTCCTAGAGACTGAGGTTCGATATGCAACATAATTAAATATGAATGGCCGCTCTTATACTCCCTCGTGATAGAGGATCTGTACTGTAAACAATGTCTTATAACTCAGTGAGATGAATCATTCGTTTGGAAACCAAGCTTTCGCTTCCACCACTACCGCAAGCCAAGTGCCGATGGGATGCTCACTCATCAATGGATTGCATCTTTGTCTCTCCTCATGGGCTGCGGTCTGGGCCAAGAGAAAAGTTCAAGATCGTTCATCACCTGTTAGAGAGCAAACAATCGTGGCCCCGAGGCTCCCAAACAATACCGGTTGGGGAACGGGCCTACCGGCTCTATTCAACACCAAGTGTAGATCGGTTATGGCTGGTCAGAGATCAGTCTGTAGCTAGAACTGACCGGACATTCATACTGAAGTGACCACAGAGAAAGTTTGAAATATAAAACAGGTGGATAGTGTGGGCGAGTTTTTGAGAAAGACACAAAGCATCACAGATATACGAGAGCTTTCAGGGATCCCGAGTTCTCCTGTGCACCACAAAGCGTGAAACGCTTTAACAAACATTTGAAAGCTAACGTGAAGTGCCGTTCACAGCCCATTTAACTGAAGGAAACTGTATGCGGGTGTGCGTCAGAAAAGATTGCAATGGCGGCAAAGATGCTGAAGCCTGCGATTTAAAGTCAAAGATCAATCTGACCTCAAACATTTCTCAACAAGAGCTCACATTCGTTCAGTTGAATGATTGATGATAATATACTTGTTTATATATGTGTGTACGTTTATTTGTGTGTGCACCTCTGCACGTTCATATGCTCAGTTTCTCTGTAAATTAAATGCAACCACATCCGAAAGCCAGAGGGCGCTCTCGCGCAAAAACTTCCATTATGGGACATCAAAGACGAACGATTTACACGTGACCCATTCCTCAATTCCAAGAACGCAAAGAACATACCGATGTTCTCGTAAAGACCGGTGTATCCTTGATTTCGAGAACACATCCGGGTTCTTTCACGCATTCTCTCTTCTTGTGTTCTTGACAATCTCGTAGTGATGTTAGATCGAGGAGCACTTCCCACTGATCAAAGTGCCGTAGTTCACGTGCATAAAACATACAATCCAAGCCTTTGCAGTTTCAGAATCGCCCTAGACAGGTATAATTATTAGTGTGAATCGCGATATAATTATCGTCCCGGCCCTCATGCAAGACGGCCTGAGAGACATCTAACATGTATTTACTGCTTCTCCCTCTGACAAATGCCAACACGCACAGCCAAGCTAAATTACCATGGTAACATCCGACTGGATGACTAACACCGAAATCAAATGTAAAAGCACGCTGTGAAAGTGAGAAAAGCGAGTCAATTTCACATTTGGTCATTTTGGGGAATTCGCGTGTCAATCAAAGCTGATGCACACTTATGTCACTGCATTCATGTAGCCTGAGATCTGATATCACCTCCAGTGTGGTCTGAGATGTAAATTTGGATAATAGCAGATCACAATGTGAGCTGAATGACTGCACATTACTGCAAATAACATTGGAAATCTTTAGTATTGCATGGCTCAAAGTGAATGAACCGGGACCGTCGTAAGCTTAACGTTTAACGCACGCACTTCTTAAAGAAACGCAGCAGAGGTCTTAAAAGAACTGCCACGCGCCTGCGCCTATACACGCTTAACATGAATTATTAGGAATGCACAATGCTTTCTGGGCTCTGTTGCATGACAGTTTTTGGTCTGTTTTTAAATAAATACTCATTCTCTCGGGGCAGAGTTTTGAGTGACAGTAATGTGGAATGACAGTGTAAGGACAGTAATTATTCAATTATTGTTGCAGTGCTTGAAAAAAATGCATTCGCAAAAAGCGCTCGACCTGCATGCGTTCCCTGAAAAACAGGGAACACAAACAGTTTGATTTAAATCCTCTGCTGTTCGCACGCTTGACTGCTGACGGACACACCAGAGCCAGAGAATAAAGACAAAGATGAGACATCTCAGTGAGAAAAATTTGCATGTTCGAATTATATTCTATGTTTCAAAGCTAAATGGATATACTCTTAAAGACGAAATTGCCTTGTTTTTATAATATATATTTCTAACAATAAACCATCTGCAAATAACCATCTGCATTTTGATCTGGAAAGTCCACTTTTGCACCAATCCTGACACGATCGCATTGAATGTGCTTTGGTTCACCCAAAAATGAAAAGATTTATTCATGATGTCGTTTCAAACCTGTCTGACTTTCTTTCTTCTGAAAAACACAAAAGAAGATATTTTGAAGAATGTTAGGAATCGAACAACACCAAACCCCATCGACTTCCTTTGTATGAACACAAAACCCCTGAGTGATTTCTCGAAATATCTTCTTCGGTGTTTCAATGAAAAAGAGTCACAAACAGATTTACAAACAGATGAGGAAGAATAAATGATGACAGGATTTCATTTCTTAGGTGAGTTGTCCCTTTAAATGGGTTTTGGGGGGATGACCCTAAGAAAAGATTCAATGTTGTCGGTAATAAAAAAAGGTTCAAACTTGGTTCAACTGAAATGCAAAAATTACAAAAGGGATCTAAACATTAAATTACATTAATAGCATTAATATCTTACATTTAAGATAATTTCTAAAAAAATAAAAATAAATAAATGCATGCTTGCTTAAACTTAGATAAACTAAACTTGGCTCTGTAGACTGTAGAAGGCTTTGTGAGACAGCTTCATATTGCACTTATGCTTTTTGTTGTCCTAATGTTGACCCGATTGCTTCCATTGTTTACCCAACTCATAAGTCGCTTTTGATAAAAGCATCTGCTGAATGACTTAATATTAATGTAAATGTAAGATAATAAAGTATATCTTGAATAACGTTGCATCACAAATCGTTTTCAACATAAACTGCATGGAGAGTAGAAGAGATTAACTTAATCCAAGGCATATTCTTAGAAAATGCTTTTTGAATAAGGGACATTAAGCATGTTTGGACAATTTTAATGGAAACCAGACAAAATGCTGATTTAAAACAACAGTTTGTGTCTGCACATCCACATATTTATGTAGTCGCTCCGCTTGAGTAAACCGCAGAGAAAGCATCCATTGTCTCTGGATGAACCGGCTGAAAAGCCCACACATTCAGACCGGAAACACGGGAGGTCGAGAGCCTCTGGCATCAACTGAATCTCGGAGCAGGTGTGAGCTGATCATTTAAGCAACGATCTGCCGCAGATCCACCTAAAGCATGTGCGACCCTCCCTGAACGCCAACCGCAGGCCGAGGTCAATTAAACACCTCTCACGCTCCTCTCTCCAGGAGTCATAAAACCTCTCGCATTTGTACCCCATATCTGTCATCTCCACCGTCCCTCGGGCAACATACATCACCGTCCCCCAGCCTCCCCCGTCACGCCGCGCTAAGGTTTATTCTCAGACTCAGTAAAATGTAATCAACGTTGTCCGCGGCACGTCGCATCGCCCCTGCGATCTATCAAAAATGTGCGTTTGTGTCCGTGGCCCCAGTTTGAGAGCCCGAAGGCGACGCGGACGGTCGCTAGAAATAAATCACTGCGAATCTATAACGCATTAGTTTATGTGAGTTCGCATGTTGGCGGCGATATGGAAATTATGAGGAAAAAAGTCTGGCACTGACAAGCCCCTTCAGGTGCATTACGAGGGCACGCCACATTATATTGCACACGACCGGCCCCCTGAGCCATATAACTGTCTATATCCTGCCGCAAATACATAAATAAAGCCGCGGAATGAAAGCAGACAATAATTCACCACGCTCTGTTTGTAATTGTCGGCTGCATTAAAAATGAATGCGATAATTACAGTCAAGCTGGCATGCAATGACGCAACTCAGGTTTCATTAGCGGCAGATAATCCCAGGGTGCAATGCCTTAAACCATCTCTGGACATAGATCACTCGCCTAATTGGATGATGCAAATCGCTGATTGGATATCGAGTTTCAAAGCAGGCTCCAAGGGGCCCGACGAAGAACAGGGTTAATGACAGCGATCAGTGAGACGAGGGAGGATTGGACGTACACGTCGCCTGCGTGCAACCAAGGGCAAACGGCCAACGGTTCTCAAACCCGAGAGTTGGTGTGAAATCCCAACACACGTACAGCCCAAGACATTAAAGGTTTGTGCTCACTCAGGAAGGAAACCTTTGGAGATGTCGACTTATCGACAAGGATAAGAATCGGGCGGTCAAAGCTGCGTTGCCCTCACCGGTAGCTACAAGATAAAGGAGCTGTGTAAACACGCAGAGCAAAATGTAGTTATTTGGCAATCCAGATGCAATTCAAATGCATGAAATATGCAGATTTTCTGCACAATATCGATGAACTAACAGTGGACACGTGCAATTTAACCCATGCCGTGTGCCCTTGCTTTATTTAAAGATAAAAGATCATTGCTTTCCAGAATCATTTTACACAAGCAACCAGTCAATCAAAGACAGCACAGAACTAAAAACAGAAGCACTGGTGTCGCCATTACGAAATATATTTATTTATTGCGTTAACTCTGAAATATCTTGTGCACTCTAATGTAAATCATATGGATGCATCTTAATATAAACTCTGAATCTGCAAAGTATTCAAAATACATTGTTCACTAAACACACAGTTATCTAGAAATCTAAGGGCATGAAGTAAATCAGACAAGGGTTGAGGTATAAAACGTTTTGCTGATCTGAGTAATTCTTGGAAGGATTCTCATCCACTGCTGTCAATAAGGGTCAATGGTCCATTAGACAAGCACACTAAGAGAGAAGTTCACTTGATTCTTTTACAGGACATTATTTCTCAAGTTAAATACATAAGTGATAGTAAATAATTGTCATGTTACACAAGTAACAGTGTTGATAAACAGCACTGTCACCTTCCAAACATGCTTTAGTCAATGAAAAGATATACAGTGAGCATTTAGATGTAAGTCTAGGTAGGAGTCATATTTTCACATATTTGTATATATATGGAAGGCTACTGCGTATTCGGCAAATGTACAATTAGTGTCCTTATCGGAAAGGCGTTTAATGATCCAGCAACCTAAACCAAATTCATCACTGCGATATTCTGTCTTTTTCTGTCTATATCAGCAGGTTTTACTGAAGATCAATAGGTGATGATGAATTTGCATTGAAATACCTGGACAACTCTTGTCAACTTTCCAAAAGGACAAAAACACATCCATATAAAGCCGCAAATAAAAGACGCATTGAGGATCGTTTCTGACACAAACTACCGGCAACAAGTTAAAAATCCGTTCTGAAATGCGCGTCACGCCATCAGCTGCCTTAACAATATCTCCACAAAGAACACATTTCAATACATCACACTGCCTACATGAGATTCAAAGAGTTGAAAATACATGTCTAGAGACAAGTTTATGAAGACGGGCATTACCTGAAGCTCAGTCGAAATAAAGGCGCCTCGGATGTGGATTTTACGCACTGGGGTCCGCGTAATTCGTGCCGTTCCTCTGTAACTGTACGATCCTCAATGCGGCGCGATGTGAGCGTTGGGGAACGGATGCTGTGCGATGAAGAGGGACAAATGTGCGATGCGCTGCGCTCCTCTCCGCCGCCGCGCAGTGATGAGAGTCCCTTTCTGTCTCCAGCTGAGAGCGCGTCTCCAGCCCGCAGCCCGCGGAGCCTCTTGTGGTGATGAGGAGAAAGTGTCCGCTGAATATAAGAAGAAGAACAGATTCGCACGCTTCATGAAACTCCGTATGATGATGTGTAGTGTACAACGCCACGCGTATAAACGGACAATGAGGTTTATGAGACACTGCAAAAACACAATCCTTCTAAATTCAAATTCAACTGAAAACGTGGAAAAGGTTTGCGAGAATTGACTCTAGAAATGGAGGTGGTGTGTATCGAATAAGAAATGGCTGTGCTTGCATGGGTAAATGTTAAAAAGTGCTGGAACTTTGAGTCATGTGGGTATGGGAGGCGTGGCTAGTTTTTTTAAATAAATAATGATTATTCACACTTTAGATTTGAGTTCAGTTAAACTTAATATTAATTTTTGACCGTTTTTTCGAAAGTGAATATTTATGCTGAAACCTTTTGCACTCTTTAGCACTTGCCAACATTTCACATTAGATACACATTACCTATCATTTTAGACACAGTGCAATTGATTTAACGTTTAAAAGGATAATACATTAGATAAATCTATATTCAATACCAAGTGGCTTTGCCTGCATGAGTGAATTTATTCAAACGGCTTTAAATCTCCAAGATTTTACTTGCGGGTCATGACAAAAATAGCTCACGAACCAAAATCAGCTTGTGTATTCTAAAGAAGTGTTTAAGATGTACCATTTACATTCTTCAGTTCTTCAGCCAACAATCCGTTTACCGCTTCTAAAACATTAATGCTTAAGTGTACAGTGAATACACTGTTAGTCTCTTTGAATAAAAGCATCTACCAAATGTGTAAAAAAATGATCAAGACCTCCAAAGAACCTTATAGCTCCAATTATCATTTACAGCCGATATGGTTTATAAAAAGAGAACTGAAGAGCATTTCTTTATAAGAGAAACAGAGGACGTCCGTCATATTCACAGGTACACCAGCATCTCTTTCACTCGCCAGACACGACAAACACCAGCACAACAAGGCCAGCGGATGACTGCGGCATCATCTACTGTCTGTGTCGTGGGTTAAGCACCTGGCTGAAAAGGTCCTGATCGATATCTCAACCCACGCTGAACCCGCGCAGACAGGCCTGGAGTGAGAGGTGAAATGGTTCCAGTACATCACAGCAACTAAAACCAACAAGAGAGTCGAGATGTTATCTTGCACCTAATCACTCCGTGAGGAATCGACTTTTCTCTTTGTGCCATAGTGCTTTGAAGTTCAAAGTGTTGCATTCAGCCTTATTGCGTATTTTCTCATTAACATTAACATACATTCAATACTTTTGAAACCTTGTTAAAAATAATGTCAAACAAACTGGATCAGTATCCAAAACTTTGCATGATGCTATATCAACCATACATATTTAAACGTGTCCGCCATCTTGGAAGGGTCATTATTTGATGTCATTTGGTCTTAAACAACAGCAGAATGGTGTTAGAAAGCCTCTCTCTCTCTCTCTCTAATGTTTTCAAGATAAGCGACCAGAATGGAGGGCACTTTATAAGCCACCGTTATGTGAAAAAGTTGGAGATTTGCAATTGCGTATTTTACACGGTATTATTGCTGTCAATACTATTATTTCTGTCTTAAATCTAAGTGTTAGCTATGAATGCCTTTTATGTTTTCATTCTTGCATGTTCAAGGCTGGCCTCTTTATTTGATATTTTAAAAAGTATTTTCAACGGTTTAATATTGTGTTTTAAGTATGTTCAGAAACAGAAACGCAAATGTCATTTGTTAAATTGTATGGCCCTCTACATAAATAAAAAAGAAATTGAGCAAAACAGAGATTATAATGTTGAGAGAGTTTTTACAGCTTTGACTAAATCAAGACTTCTGGATGATTTTAATTTTTATAGAGCTACACAGTAAAAAAATGAGAGAACGTAAAAAAATGAGGCAACCTGATGGAGTAAGACTTTTGTGTTGACTCAACGTATATTATTTAATTCATTTTATTTAACTTCAATTTGTTTGTTTATGTAATGCTGATTGTCTTGTTTTTCTAAGAAAGATATTATTGTCACACCAATATTACTGTTGTTCAGGCAATTAATATAGTTCTGTTGTGTGGATGAAAAATGTTAAATTTGCAAATTGAAATATTCCAATTACTCATTAAGTAATGTTAAATATCTTTGACTACAATTGTAAATGTTTTCTGCCTCAAATAGACCCAATCTTTAATCAAATGACTGTTTAAACAGTTTGTGTTGAGTGTGTATATAGCGGCTTTGACATTGTGTCATGCACTTACAGCTCAACATTGAACACACAATTTCAACCATGGTAACAATCAAAAACCATCATTGATTAAAAGAACTCTAAACTCAACAGATGTTAAACTGTTAAAATGATATTAAAGCATAAATTAAGCCAGTGAGAACTCTCTTTAAAAGAAAAACTAATAAGAAACATAGAATTGAAATAATAATATAAGAAATAATATACGCTGCAGTGCATCTTGGGAACTTTCAAACTCTTGCAATATTGCTCATTCAGAATACTCTTTTTTGTAAGTTGGGCAAACTTTCTGATGCATTTTGGCCCAAAACATGAGAAACTTAGTCCAGTCAACAAAATAATCTTTGTTAGAAACATCTTTAGTCTCATTTTGTTCAGATTTTACAAAACAATTATTTGACTCCTTTAACTAAACATGCTAAGTTTAAGTTACTTATTTATCTTTGTAGGGAGTATATTTTGGATTTTTACCAGTGTATGGACTCTTTAATGGTGTTTAAAGACATATGGTGCCGAGTTTTGTGCTCTGTAATTGAGAAGAAACTGTACTTTTCAATTATAAAATTATTTTTGTAAAAATACATATATCATGTTTTGATTTAAAACTGTATAAGAAATCCATATGTTAATTATCAAGTTTTGAGAATATCTCTCTCTTTCTGAATGTTACAGGTAAGTTACAGCCCTGTATAAACATAACATACCTTGACTTACGGCCACGGTTCATCTATCACTGTCTCGCATGAATGTGCTTGTCATATTTCATTTCTCCCGTTCTCTCTCTCTGACGCCTTTAAATAGCTTGTCTGTGAAAACGCTGACTATGGAAATCGCTAGTGAATATTACATATATATTTGTTTTGCTTTGCACACTGTTCGAAGCGCGGTGTCTGTAATCTCTCAAACTGAGAACTGTGTTCAATTGTAAAGCCGTGCGAACGTCACAGCAGAAGAAGACGGATGACACTTCTACAGTCACATGGATGATGAAATGGCCATCGCAAATGCACAAATGCTTTAACAATGCGTCCCCGCTGCATTTTAACGGGTGTGGATTTATTCAACCGGTTGAAAACTACGCACGTCACTGACCTGACACCAGAGTCTGACGGAAATTGAATTTACATTTTTATTCCGATACAGAGAAACGGTACAAAAGAGAAGAAACTGACGGAGACAGACTTTCTTTTTTTAAGTAATACATTTTTTTAACAATGTACAAGAAAACATATGCATTGGTGCACAGTTTCAAGGCATTTTGAGCCAATTACTTAATGTTGTTCCGACAGAGCCGATTGGTTAGTTGCACCACCAGACCACGCCCCTCACAAGAGACTCTCTTGACATGTGAAGTCGAAGGCATAAAACAGAACAACGATGTATATCAATATCATCATGAGACTGAAGTCAAGTGATTTCACCGAGGTTATTTTCTCTGTTAGCATAAGCCAGTGTCTCATTAGCATGTGGCAGCCAAAGCTGTCAGAATCTGAATGTGGTTCCGATTCACTGAACCTGTATTTGCCCTGTCTGTCCTGTCATAGATTAACTCGAGCAAGACTTGTGCAAACTTTAAATGTACGCCACCATCAGTCGAACGCGAGCGCTCTGCATAAACGCTCAAAATGGTGTGTGTTTTCTCAAAATTGACTTTTGAAAGGTCACGAGTGGAATCCTCTTTTCCAGCCCATTACGGATTAGAAAACACATCCTAATTAGCCCATTATTTACTTGAAAACTGTGACACATCTAATATACAGAAGATAATATTCTGGAAGCAAAATTAAATCCAGATGAGCAAATCAAACAGAACATAAAGTAACCTTTAGCGTGTGGAGGTGTTTCGTCTCTGTCGTCATCTGCAGTAATTATAGCCTGCTTACAGTCAATACAACATTCAGAATTCAGAGGATGAGCAAAAGTTCAGGAGGCTCAATACGCTTGAAATCAGTCTATTCACACGATGAGAATCTCTTCACTTTATACATAATGAAATCGATCGGCCGTGTGTTCTGCCGCACACCAAACTTCAACGTTTTCTTGGAATACAAACAGTTAAAGATGTCGCTTATTTTTCAGACTTTGTTTACTCACCAAATCCGTGAAAAGCTTTGATGGATCACGATTATGTTTTGGCACTGATTTTAGGTTAATGTTGCCCTCTGGATATCTCTGGCTTGTGTTGTATAGAGAGCAGCTGGCCGTGATAACTCCTCCTGTACGATGAAGAAAGATGGAGAAGTCAACAAAACTGAGATGTCATCATGGGAGTCTACCGCTAAATACTGTTAAATACACCTGCAACTCCCCGAAATCATGTTTAAAGAGATTAGATTTACACTTCAGCACATTTCTGATCTTACCCAGCACTCACAATCTCTTCCCAAAATGAATCCGATGTATTATCCAAGATGCAACAACACAGACTGTAAACAAGCATCAGGACAGACGCTAGATCGTGTGTGATGGAGGAGATTCTTGGTAACATGACGCTGGAGGCTTTTCCGGCGTTATCTTCAGTTTGACAGACACGTCTCCATCCATGTTTCCCATCTATCCATGCGTATCTGAAACATTCGATTTTCAATCGCTCACCTTCCACAGAGACATTCCAGATGGTGCTGCTGAGCTGATCATCTTTCTGACATCGAGGTTATCATCTTTACATTAAATACTGCGAAAATACCCTGGGAAGTTCCACATCATCCAGACAGGGTAGAAAACTCAAGGATGGGGACAAAAATGTTGTTTTATTTGTTGGATTACACGTGATATACTTTATAAAGATCTATTCAGAGATGTGAGTTGAGCATCTCTGCTGCTGTCAGGCGTCAGTATTCACCGTCTCAGATGGAGGCCAACGCTTCTCTTAGTTACTTTCTTATTTAATGTTAATTTGATTTTACAGGTGGGAGACATAATTTTTCAGATTGAATCAATTACATGAAATTCAATTACAGCATGTGATGTAGGAGACATCTTTAACGACAGTCTTTATAATATCCCGGGACTTGATTTTTATTCAAACTAACAGATTTCAACTTTTTCTTTGTCTTATATGTATGTAGGTCACATTAAAACCCTCTCGGAAACTTTCATCATCCGTTTCACTTTCTACTCATTTTTACTTTTTAAATGACTTTTCATGCTTAGATTTTATTGCTTTACTGTTTTTCCAGATCCAGACTTTCAATCTTAGTATATGAAAATCCTTCATGAAAAACGACAGAAAAAATTGATTTTCATGATGGCGGACGTAGTAGTATATTCACCTCTATGAGTGCGCATAGCTAAAGAAACAAGATAATATTAACAATATTCTGTGTATTTACAGAAGTAGGTAATAAAAAGAAACAGTCAAGTTATAGTTCATTAAAATACTGGGCAAATGTGCCCCATTTCAGATACAAGATCCAGTACAAGCCTCACTAGCGGTGTTTGCAGACCGTGCCGCTACGCGCCGAGGAAAAATGGGAATGTTGAGAACGACTTGATTTTTTCCCTGTTTTAATAATATGGTGATTTAGACCTAGGAAAGGCAATGAGTCATTTTCAAACAATCTGGGAGCCAAAAATAGGCCTATATACAGTATTTACTGCATTAATCTTCAGGAGACACTCTATGCTGGTGTGCAATTCGGTTATTTCCACTGGAAAGTTCTTTTAGTCACATAACATTAGCAGGCCATTGCATTATAGCGTGCACATTTGTGGCCAAACACAGAAAGCAATTTTCCCTGCTTTTCCGACTACTTAACTTTAACAACTTTTCTTCCTCACTGAAGGGGTGAATGCGAGAACACGTGTAGTGCGATAGGAAACGTCCGAAAGGATAATCATGTGCAGCAGATATACGCAGGGAGGATATGAAGGTGATAATAGGGCTTTATAATGTATATCATCCATTATCGTGCACTAGCTACGGTCAGGTTTGTGCAGAACTGTTTCTGTAGCAGCAAAAGCCCTTAAAATGCATGAGTTTCAATGGCCTGCTTGAAGTTCAATGGGCTGCATCGGTCTAAAGCGACGCGTGTCATAACACAGCTACAGTCTGACCTGTCAAAAGAATCAAAGGTTAATGCACCTTCAACAACACTCTTGCAGGATATTGTACACCATTCTTACCGATTGGATGCATGGGCCAAGGAAATAGAGAGACAGAGAGAGATGGAGAGAGAGAGCGATTGATTGAGGGATAGACGGATATATGAATCAAAGTATAGATGGATGGATGGATTGATTGATGAATGGATGGGTGAATGGATGGATGGGTGAATGGATGGATGGATGGATCGATGGATTGATTGATGAATGGATGGGTGAATGGAAGGATGGGTGAATGGATCGATGGATGGATGGATCGATGGATGGTTGTATGGAGAGATGGATGTATTGATGGATAGATAGACGGATAGATGGATGGTTAGATGATGGATGGATGGATAGATAGATGAATAGATGGTTGGATCGATGGATGGGTATATGGATGGATGGATGAATAGATGGATACATTTTTGGTTGGATGGATGGATAGACGGATAGATGGATGGAAAGATGATGGATGGATGGTAGATGGATAGATGGACGGATTGATGGACGGATGGATGGACGGATGGATGGACGGATGGATGGACGGATGGATGGACGGACGGACGGACAGATGGACGGATGGACGGATGGACGGATGGACGGATGGATTGATGGACGGATGGACGGATGGACGGATGGACGGATGGACAGATAAATAGATAGATAGATAGATAGATAGATAGATAGATAGATAGATAGATAGATAGATAGATAGATAGATAGATAGATAGATAGATAGATAGATAGATAGATAGATAGATAGATGGACAGATAGGACAGATGGACGGATGGACGGATGGACGGATGGACGGATGGACGGATAGATAGATAGATAGATAGATAGATAGATAGATAGATAGATAGATAGATAGATAGATAGATAGATGGATAGATAGGACAGATGGACGGATGGATGGATGGATGGATAGATAGATAAATAGATGATCGATGGATGGAAGGATATATGAATATATTGATGGATATATGGATGCATGGATAGATTATGGAAGGATGGAAGGACGGTTTGATGGATTGATAGAAAGGATCGGATCGAATTGAACAGACAGTCAAACAAGTCAAAAGAGAGATAGACAGATAAAAAGAGAGACAGACAGACAGATAAAGTGACATGTAAAGAGAACGACAGATGGGTTGATAGAGAGACAGACAGATAGATGAAGAGACAGGTAGACAAATGAAGAGACAGACAGGCAGGTAAAGAGACAAATAGAGAGATAGTCAGACAGATAATGAGACAGGTAGACAGATAGACGTTTAGACAGATAGAGAGACAGTCGGACAGATAAAAAGACAGACTGATAGAGAGACAGACAGATTAATAGACAGAAAAGAGAGATAACAAGAAGACTGATAGACAGACAGACAGATGTGATTCAAACAGACAGATGTGTGAGAAAATAACAGAGACAGATATAAAGACATGTTGATGAACATTATTCTGCAACACATTAAAGAACTCAACGAATATTTTGAAAGATGAACTCTGCATCCAGAGGGAATCATTTTCACATGTTTTTACAGTATTTTATTTTTAAGACTCTGAAAGTGTTTGGTGAAATAACAGCTGACCCCTGTGGCACAAATTAGACCCTTAATAGACGTCATTACCCTTATAGTGCATTAGTTAAATTTAGCTTCAAATGAACAGTACAAAAGCACTCAACATCCCTTCAGGTCAAAGACCCGTTGTGACACTTTAACCCTGGACTTATGCCCCGGTACGTGAAGTCAATCCACAGCATATTATACGAACACCTCGCGGGACCCTCGCGTGCATGCAGACACGAAGGATGTACAAGGACCGCTTGACAGAATCCTGAATCATTATATAGATTCTCCTCCAGAGTAACATGATAAAGAAGAGATTACATTGATTTATTCAAGACCACCAGAATTTTTAAGCATTTTCAGCCAACACTTTCTTCTCTCTCACAGAGTTAGTGTCTGCTAAATGAATGCACTGGCGTACCGCACTCATATATTGAAATCGCAGATATTATACAGTAAGACTTAACAAAAAAAGCTATGCAGTGAAAAAGCAATATTCAGTCTGTATGTAGATAACCAAACAGCTCAGCGTTGCTCATTTCACAGAACATCACCTAGAAACCAGAAGGAAAATTCACACATGAGATCTCTATAATGTCTCCATTTTTCTCTTAGACATCAATGGGATGGAATGGAGAGCAAATGGAAACATGTTGAATCATCATATCGTCTCAGATATTTGTTGTGAGAAATCGCTGACATATGTCTCAAACTGAGCCCAGATTTGTCAAGTCTGCAATTAAATTGTCAATATTATCAAAGATCTCAATCGATCACTGATCGACACCAAGTGTAAAAAAAACGCAGAGATTATTGTGAGTTTTGCTCGACTCTGTGTTTTCTTCCGATACATTTGTAAAAATGTCTTTCTCTCCCGCCGTAGTCTAATCAAACAGAGAACATTCAGCAAACAGTGGGAGATTCGATTGAAGTTTCTTTTTTTTTTCACCTTTGACTTCACTCATGTCTGGATGAGAACGAGGCCGATGGGGAAATCTCAGCGGAGCGGTGCGCTGCTTTTGTGTTTGGTACAGGGTCACCGTGCGCCCGGACAGAACGATTATTTGCACAGTGATATTGGTCGAGTCCTGCGATATGGAAAACCTCTTACATCTGTATTATCTGCTCACACCGTGAACGTGGATACGCTCGGACACCGGCCGAGAGAAAATAAGGAATGGGGAGAATTTATAAAAAATGCCTGTTGTCTTTTAGTGAAAGAACAGCGTGTGTGTCCTGCGAGATGTAGAAACAAAATGAATTTGGTGCAACATTTTTTTTGAGGAATATTATTGAACAGATGCACTTGACGTCCATACAGCCGGCGGCATACATTTGATACCGGGACATCTGAAAGTCAGTTTGGGATAAAAAAAAAGAAGGAATGGTGTGTGTGTACAGGTTTGACTAATTTCGTTTATCGATTTTCATCGGTTTTTAGGGCTATCAAACGATTAATCACAATTAATCACATCGAGAATAAAAATTTGGGATAACATGATGTATGTCTGTGTCTTGGGCATTTTAATTTTGTATTTATAAAAACAAACGCATTCATTTAAGATGTTTTTTAATATTAATAAACAATTACCTATAATTTAAATTGTTGGCAGATATTAATAAATTCTTGTAAAAATGTTCTTAATATATAGATTTTGTGTACATGTATGTGTTTATGAATACTAAATTAATATACACAGTACACAGACATGCATTATGTAAAAGTATTTTATTCTGTATGCGATTAATCGTGATTAATCGTTTTGACAGCCCTAATTTTTTCTTGTTTAAGCATTCACTATTAAAATAAACAAATAAATAAATATATATATTAATCTTCAAAGTTGCATTTTAAAATGAAAGTAAATTAAATTGGCTTTGAAATTCACTTGAATTAAAATGATATTAAACTGATTTATAAAATGAGGTTGAAACCTGCTGAACAAAATGCAAATACATTTAAAGTTTCATTCTAATTTAAATTAAAAAAAATCTTGTAAAGCCAATGTGTTTTAACAAAAATGTTGAAAGTTTTTATACACTTGCTTAATGTAAAAAAATGTAAGAATTTGTTTTTATTGTTTCAGAAAATAAATATTTTATGCTGAAAAACGAGTCAAAAATATAATACATTTAAAAAACGTTTGAAAATCATCTTTTAGACATCTTTGTGATAAAGAAAACTTCATGAGCATGTGTAATCTATTGAGTGCTTCAGATACAATCAGACAAAGGATCAAGAATGTAACCTTGTGTAAATTGTACAAGGTGTTTGATGCTGTTACCATGACTCTGGCCACGTGATGATGTTTTCATACACCACCTAGACTAAAGTTTCTTTGATGGATTGTGTCGTTCGAAACATCTCACTAGCCCTAAAATAGCAGATGAGAGAACAAATAAAGGCTTTATTCGTTCACCGCTTCAGCACCGAAGGGGAAAGAATCTGAAATGGCTTGCTGAATGTTTCAAGCTTTCAACAGACTCGCCGGCTTTATAACTTGAGTTCTTGCAGCAAACCTAAGAGGCTTAGCTAGACTGTATTTTGAGGAAATTCTCACAGACTTCCACTATCTCAAAAAATTCTGGAGAAATGAATCATGTCCCGCGACAGTCTGACTCCTTCACTGGTTATGGATTTCATATTTCAACGGAGAAATATTACTCAACGGCTTCGGTCACGACTTCAAGTCTCATCTACCTGATGCTTTTCCATTCTTAATGGCGCAGCTGTGTCTCCAAACATTGAAATCTAGGTTAGCTTGTGATGTTCAAAGTGGCCTCATGTATTTTGCGTGCAATTTTTCATTCTCAAGTCAGTTATTAACATCTTGTTTTGGGGAAAAACACAACATTCAAGTTAATGAATGAACTAACTTACAATTTTGATTTATTTCACAAAATGTATTTTTACCACACAATATCATTCTTCTTCAAGACAGATGAGGTCATTTCTCCTGCAGTCGCTGTTTTTCAATATTTTGCCATTTTGCCAAAATCAGTTGAAACATTGGCTATGTCGATACGACTGAACAATCCCCTAGCAGTTCACTGAGATCAGAAATAATGAGTCCTCTTGTTTTACTGCACAGCTGCAGGTTGAATGTAATACTTAAAAAATTCACACCAGACCTTGAAACAGAAATACCCGTGGAGGTTGTTTCATTGTTAAAAATGACATGGCATGAGTGTTTTAGACTTAGCCTATTGAAAGAATGATAAATAGACATTTCACCAAGGACTTTTCTATGTATTTGGACTAGTTGATTTATTCTTGGTAAATTACTTAGAATTTCGCATTCCTTCAATTGTTGAGTCTGCAAGAATAGCTGAACACGGGCTTACCTCCCCAAATATACAATTTACATAAATATATAGTATGAAGTATGAAATAATTACGGTTTGACCATCGGTCTTCAATGTAGTGGAAGAAATTCTCCCTCGACCGCTGTCAATTCTTTCAGCTAAATCTCACAATGCACCTTGAGAGCATGACACTCGACCTCTGCAGAAAAAAGCAACTGAAAAGATCACATGTTTACTTCTTGAGTTACTGTATGTTCTTGTGTGATCTGATGAGCATGCAGCGCTACATCCGTGTCATAAAACACATGTGATTCTTACCCAAACTCTGTTCTTGAGGCGTCTCCCAGGGAGGCGTGTTCAGTTGACATCTCACTGATGTTTCTGGCTGGATCAGCTGATATCTTCTCTCCTGTGTGTTATTTTGGAGAGAAGCAAGTGTTTGTGAACTTAAGGACCACGCAGCGTCCACTGTGTTTTCCAACAGAGCATGTGTCAGGATTAAACACTGCTTAACTCAGGCACAGTCACATGATTTACTGCAGAACTAGTGATGTTGATTCATTTATCAAATTGAAATACTTGAAATAATGAGAAATGCATTGGGTTCACCGCTAATGCGGACATTATTTAATAGCAAATATTTTAGTACACGGTTAAAAAAAATCAGCTCGACCTGATTTTGCCAAGTGGTTGACGTCCTCAGGACAATATATTTTTTGAACTAAGGACTATATTTTTATAAATAAAACCTAAACCCCATCCTTAACCACAACTAGCCCCTAAAATCAAAGGGAAATGAGTGAAAAACAATGGTCAAGAAGCACCTAAACCTGGTTGGAAGATTAAACTTAAAATAAACTGTAAACTTATTTCTGAGATCTGATTGGTTGACTTAAATGTTGTCCCAGGGTCAACATGATGTTGTCCTAAAAATATCAACCACTTGGCAAAAATCACATAAAAAAGTTTCCATGTTTTTCTTGTTAATTTGTGTTTCTTCCTGCAATTTCACGGGGTTTTAATGCATTTTTTAAATGACATGAAATATCTGTACAGTAAAATTCCATAAAATTACAGTTTTTTTACATCGCACATGGAAAATCTCTAAAAGAAATAATAGAAAAAAATATGTTAGAGAAGAAATGTACTAAGATTGAGAAGAAATTAACGCTTCTCATCTAGTCTCCAACATATCTTATTAAGACCAAGACCGAACATGACAATCCATTTTCTAAGGAATTTAAAAGCGAAATACCTGTCCCACAGAGTTTGAAGAATGAAACTATAAACTCGCTTTTCATTGCACTTCATAATAAGTATGTTATTTAAGTATGTTAAAGCTGTAAAGGCAGCTATGGGGTCAAACATGGGTAAACAACTATATAGTGGAACAAAAGATATGCATTTGATATCGGAAGTAAAACAATAGATAAAGAAAAAATATCGAGATCTCTGTCAAGTCTCCTGAGCTGTACGAAAGAGTAACTATCATTTTGGTTTACAGGCCCACAGCAAATGTGTTAACTTTGTGAAGATACAAGTACATGCTTTCAAATCCCGATCATTTTTAAGTCTTATCTTTTTGTGAAGTGTGTAATACACTCTTGAAAGAAACAGTTTTTTCTCTAAGAATAAACTGCTTTTTAATGATCAAGATACACTATACGGTGGAGCTCTTATTTGTTCCTGGCATGACCTTAATGTCACACTTTGAAAGTCTTTGTTTTGTGAATCGTCTAACATTGCTGTTTTGTGACATTCAAGGTTCTGTTTCACTTAAGTTTCAAAAGTGTTCAGTCCTTGAACAACGCTGGCCTTGCACGACATCAGTATAGAAAATAACTCATCCTTCTGAAAGTCATCATCATTTAGTCAAGATAAAAGGTTTCATCACCCAACAACGGTGACCATCGTGTTCTTTTATTTCACTCTTCCTCTTTCTACACATTACTGTAACTGTTTAGTAAGTGTTGTCTCGTATCTGCATGCACGATTTTAAACAAGCAAATCATTTTGACTGTTTCGTTTTAAACAAATTACGTTTCTCCATCAATATTCAACGAGAAGAAAGTCAATAGTTTTAGTCTTCATCCACTTTGGGAATAAATAAACATCCCACTTCCCTTCAGGCGTTGTTGAATTTCAGAACTAACTGTAGTTTGTTTTGAATTAAATAAGACACTAGGGCTCATATTGACTGCCATTTATGAAGCGATCTGCTGTCAGAAACTCTTTCACTCCGTCTCGTATGTCAGGATGATAATCCAAATTTGTGCTAGGCAGAGTCAGGAGGGCATTTTGCTGCTTTATAGCTTTTAATTCCTCATAGCGAGTTATATTTTTTGGGTGAAAATTGATTCTGCCCAGCGATTTGCTTTTGTAATAACCTTATAGTTTGCTACTGGCCTGTGCATTCAGCTGGAACAGATAGTGAAGCGGATATCGATCGCGCGGCATCCATTGCAGCTGATTTAATACAAAGATTTAATTTTGTGTCACTTTCCAATTTTCCACAAGACTATGATAATAGAGCGAAGGGATGAGGGGGGGTAAAAAAATAGCAGAATTCCCAATGAACATCATTTAGTTTGATTTATGCCATACATAAACTCTCAATGTGGTTTGAATGACAAGCAACATAACAGGGAGTTATCAGTCGTCCTTATAAAAATGAATCATGATTTTGTCACAAATTAAAACAAAAAACATGATAGTTTACTCATGCTAACTACAAATTGACTTTAGTTTTGCTACAGTAACTTTGTAACTATGTTATTTGTAGCAAAACCAATGTTTTAGTAGGTTATGGTTAAAAAACGTGGTTACTTCCCTTTAAAATGTAGGGAAAGTTGTTTTCTTTTTCTTGACTGATTTTTCAGCTGTTGAAAGCGTCACACTGTGTGATTTGTGCTGTGTACAGTGTCATCAAAATAAAATAGTTTCCATAAATTTGAGAAATAAAACAGGTTTTTTTCAATGTATCAGAGTCTTGAAACAGAATCATACACTTTACTGGTCTAAACTTCAGGTCTTTTACGTCAAATCAAATTCATCACTTGAATTTAAATGATATTAAACTGAGTTAATACTCTGGTTTAATCAATTTATAAATTACACAAAATGCAACTAGATTTTTAAAGTCCATTTAATGTAAATGAAATTATATTAAGTGACTTGAAATGGGAATTTAATTTAATTTTACGGCAGATTTTAAAAGAAAGTTTGAGCTTTAAACAGTATTTGTGGTATTTGGATACGTGTACCTACTGTAGATGCCTTTCACTTTTACATTTTTCTTCTTCGTGTCTGTACAGCGACATCTACACAAGCACTTAATTCTACTTTAAATCCAGAAAAGTAAATGTTTTCCAAGAACCGTCATTTTTTGTGCCTTTGAAATCTATAAAAATGATTATATTAGAAAAAGTGTACTGTATAGAAAAAATACAACTCTGTCATTATTCACTCACCGTCACGTTATTACGAATCAATTTGACGTTTCTTTGTGAAAGATGTTTAACTGAAAGTCATACAGTCATAAAAACACTCATAAAGATGTGATTTTCATTTCAGGTTGTGGGATTCATTTAACAAACGACATTGCTCGTGTGATGAATTTGCTTTAAAATACCTCTTCTTGTGTTTGTTGTGAACTATTACAGTAAGTTATATTTCTTGTATTATTGTGGCGTTATATTTCCAGAAGTCTCTGTGTATTCTGTCACTTCTGCTGCTTCCAGTCCTCAAACTCCAGAGAATGTGACTGCATCACTTACTGCTCTTTTACCATGACTGAAGGGGTCAATGATGTCGGGAGGAAAAATGGGAGTGTTGAAGTGCGAGGTACAGTCATTTGGCGGGAGAGGAAAAATAAAGCCATGAGCTCTTAGATTTATTCTCCATTATGTGCTGGGTTTGAGTCAAACTTCACGGTACAGCGCCGGTCAAGAATTTTTTCAGTAAATAAAATGCAGCCGTAATGCATACTGCAAAGTGTACTGTATACAGTATTATACAGTAATACTGTATACAGATTAATATATGAAACAGAAGGATTGTGCACTAAATAATATCACATGACCTCATTGCATTGCATGTTCAAATCAGTGATTGAGATTCACTTTATAAATAAATAAAAAATATTCAAATAAAATAATTCCAACAGAATAAAATAAAATATTATGATATACAATAATTAAAATAAAAAAGTAAAATTAAAAATCAAAGCTCTTTAAACAAAACAAAAAATAATAATAATTGCAAATATATAAATAATAATAATAATAAAGAAAAAAGAAAAAAAGGCCTCAAGCTTGTATCTCTATTACCCACAATAACAATATGATTCTGACGTGTAATGACTCCCCAAAACAGAGAGAAAATAAGCTGTAGCGTTTATATTATTGTCGTTCTTATAGGATCCGTACCAACAAAACCAAAAGACAGGCTAATACAAAGGACGACAGCGTTTGACACGGCATAATCTATTTTCAAAGCTGTACGGCGCTCTGTCTCAGACTTTATGATGTATGTGCCGTGTCAGAACATAAACTATGACCCATTATCTTTGATAAATGATCGGAGGGCATATTGTGTCCTGTAAGTTGCTGTGCTGTGCCATCGCTAAATGCAACACATAAGATCATATTTATCATGTTCTCGCTCGGCTTGCGGTTCAACGAAATCCAGTAAACCAAAAGAGCAGCGAGGAAAACAGTGTCGGCAGAACACCTTCAGTTTGCAAATATGTTGAGAAATATGTTTTCATTAAAACACACACACATTTACTTAAGCATCTCAGTATGAACATGTAAATGTTTCTCATTCTGTAAAAGGCTGTGGAAGCTGAAAGCATCTGAACATTCTGCTGTTAGTACAGTAAGTGCCATCTGTACCGAGCAAGTTCTTCTTCATTGTTAAAATGAACTTGCTTCACAAAAATATGAGATTGAATCGTTTTTTTTCTAAATGTGTTTCTCATTGCCAGAAAACCAATTTGGCAACAGAGAAAGAAAAATATAACGAATTTAAGATATGTTCTCAAAAACAAGCCGGAATGTCTGCTTTGTTTGTTTTGAACATGTTTAGATGTTTGGAAATCCAGAAACATACCATTGTATAGTACGCATACTTTTACAGATAGTAGACGCAGTATTAAAATTTGTGAAAATAAAAATTACAAAATTCAACAAACACACGTTTGTCTTTGTGGTGACCTGACACGCCTAGTGTTTTATTGTGTATAAAATGTCATAAAACAAAACAAAATAATAAATAAAATTTAATCAAATTAAAATAATCCAACAAACACATGTTTTTTCTTTTTGGTGACTTCACACGCTTATTGTTTTATAAGATATCATAAAACAAAATAAAATAATAAATAAATTATATATATATATGTATATATATATAAAATAATAAAATATCATAAAAGAAAACAATGTAATAAATAAAATTTAATAAAATAAAAAAAATCCAACAAACACATGTCTTTGTGGTGACTTGACACGCCTATTGTTTTATTGTGTCACAAAATGTCATAAAACAAATCAAAATAATAAATAAATATCAATATAATGTATATATATTTAAAAGAATAAAATATCATAAAACAAAACAAAATAATAAATAAATAAAATTCAATAAAATTGAAAAAATCCAATAAACACATGTTTGTCTTTGTGGTGACTTCAGACGCTTATTGTTTTATAAAATATCATAAAACAAAACAAAACAAAATAATAAATAAATTATATATATATATATATATATATATATATATATATTAAATAATAAAGTACCATAAAACAATACAAAATAATAAATAAAATAAAAAATCCAAAAAACACACGTTTGTATTTGTGGTGACTTGACACCCCTTTTGTTTCATTGCAGTTTGATTTATAAACAGATTTTTCTCATTGGGCCCAAAATACGTCCCAACAAGCTCAAAAATGACTTTGTGGAGACATTTGGTCCTCACACCGCAAGGTTTACCAGGACCACGCAAACACAGTCCACGCTATAAAGTGTGCATGAACTTGTGTCCTTCTACAGATCTATAAGCCCAACAAAACACACGCCACATTTACTTTTAATTAAGCTTTCATTGTCGTCCATTCAAAAAGGCTGTTTTTCTCCTCCCCACAACACCGAGAAACACCGAATAATGAGCTCAGCTCAAAGAGAACAAGGTAGGAGGTGGAGAAGCGGCGCAGCACCAGGACCTTCAGCAAATAATGTGGAATGGCAGTGGATGAATAATTCAGGACGCTGGTGGATGTGGCCACGGGCTACGGCATCAGTCACCCTGCCTGAAGAAGGATGCTCAATTAATGTCTTTAAATATACAGCGCTCTCTCACACTTCTTCATGAATGGCTATATCAATAATTCCCTAAGCTCGGCTCCTTTACTCCTCACGCTCATGAAGAGGCCGAGTAAACGTCCAAGTTTTTCATCAATCCAAAATCAAAAGGAAATCTAAGAAATTAGATTGTGAATGAAGGAAAAGATGCCAGAAGGTTTTTGCAAGTTGGAATAACATTCAACATTCAAAACTGTAAAACATCCCCTGCTTGCAATATTTAACTTTTTAGATTTAGATTTATGAGGTTAATTTACAACTGCACTTCGATTTTTTATTTTTGTAAATACAATAATAAGAATAGGTCGAGATGGGTAACATGTTTCATTTGCACAACATAAATCAATAAACTGCATGGCGCAACGCAAAGCGATTGTATAACTCTCTGGCATAATTTTCTTGAGCAAAACAAGATTTATTATTTTCTTTTTGGTATAAAATACGACCCAGATATTTCCTCTTCAATATTTGTGAGATTCCCGTTGTTCCGAAATAAGAAACAACCTCCAGACGCAAATGTTTTCCTGCTCTTCACATCACAAGGACAGCGGACAAACATAAATTTACTGAAGTGTGCTCCTGCGCTCAACACTAATATGCAAAGTCACATATTTCAGAAGAGATGTAATGTTTAAACCACAGAAAGAACAAACGCATAACAAGTCACTCGTCTGACAACACAAACTTCCTCTGGAGCCTTTGAAGGTTGTTTAAGGATGTTGCGTCGCTTTCCGTTCATGCAAATAAGAAAGATGAGAGATGTTCAGAGGAGAAAGATAAATGGCTGTTTTTCTGCCTGTTATACGGTGATAGAAGTCCTCTCTTTGATATTTCTACACACATTTCACAAGTGGAACGCAGTGAAATGAAACTCACTCTCTTTATTATTGAAACAAAACACGAAAATGCAGCCTGGTGATCCAAAAAAGATGAAGGTCGTGACCAGAGCACGTGCGGACGGAAGACACATTTCTTTTGCGATGCTTTCAAACGGAATCATCTCGCTCTTCATTCACATGAGAGATTGGAGACGGTTGGTAGGCTTTTAAAACTCAAATCTGCAGGTATTCCTGAACGCTTTCTCTCTGAAAGCACTTCTAAATGTGACAGAGATTAAAGTGTTGAGAGAAGCTGACCTTTTCACGAGTTACGAACAATTAAACTATGAAAACGCCCCCATCACTTCCCACTAATGATGTTCAGAATTATTTCAATGTTGGAAGTAAAAGAGGGTTTGAGGCTTTACTGACGGTGGCTTTTGAAGCTTTACCCTCAGGACTCACATCAATAAGCTTCTGTTACCTCTCTAATGTCCAAACATCGTCTTCTGCTCATTTTAACTTCACCCCGCCTGAAAACACAAAAGCATCTGACCCCAAGATCTGCTTTAATGAGTGCTTTCTTTATGACACTTTTAACACAGTTATTAGCGTTGGCTTTTCTGTCCAAAAGCCTGAATGTAAAGATAATGAAGGTGTCGAGGGTAAATCAAGGGACTTTTATTCAAATCATTCTTTTGTCAAGACACACCACCGTTCAAAAGGCTTAATTGAAATTTTTTCTAGAGAAAATATACATATTCGCACGCTTTCGGTTCTTTCATTCGAGCTCAAATCTCATGTCAGTTTTAGTTAATATATGCTTTTTGAAGCGCGTACAAAAACAGCCTATAAGTTCTTTACAGATTACAGATAAACAAAAATCATCATTGTGCATTTCAATTAATATCTATCAAACTGCAGTTGGGTTGTTTTGATTAAAGGAGCAGTTTGTAACAATGTTGCAGTAAAAACATCCAAAAACCACTAGGCAAGTGTTATATAATTTGTTCAGCTGAGTACTTACAATATCTCAAATGTTTTCTACTTGTAAACCGTGAGAAAATGGCCATTCTAAACATTGGCACGGGGCTGTGCAATCGCTCATATCTGTGTTACCCTTTGTGACCGCCTTTACTGACGTAGAAACCGCATGACAACACTGATGTGGACAAATGCGGAAGTAGTGTCTAGCCTCTAGCAAGCCATTAGCTTTTTTCGAGCAGTCACTTATTAATGCACTCAAAAATAGGATTTTTGCTGCTTGTTCAATTTACTTAACTTGCTTAATTTATATCAACACAACCTTTGATTTTTTTATGTTTAGTCATATAATTGAATCCATTCATGTTGGGACAACATAAAGGAGTTGTGTTGTCTTAACACAAAATAGTTATAATTGGGCAGAGGACTTATATATCCCAGCATGCTTTGCGTATAACTGAATAATTTTGAGAGTTATTTTCTCAAATAAGTGTTATTTTATGCATTTTACAGTAAAAAGAAACACTTGTTAGTGTTTAATGTTTATCTATCTTTAAGGTTATTAAGAGTTTGTTACTTTGTTATTTTTGAGATTTGTGGTTACCATTGTTCAGAAAAGCGTTGCCTTGCATAAGATCGTAGGCGGTCATAATCCTTTATTTGATTCTGTTGAGTTCTATTGACTCAATATATTCTTATTTAAGTTAAATGGTATAATGAGTAATTCATTTTATAAATTATTATACAAACACATTTTGAACATATCATTTTATTTGAGTGTAGGTCGGACACAAATTAATTTAATCAAGACGACTATAAAAATTTAGTCCATACAACAAGGTGAAAATTAATTGTTTCAAACTAATTTTCTTTTGGAGAAATGTAATTCAATTTTGTAGAAAAGTTTTCCTTAATTTAATTGAGTTCGTTCAGCAACTTTTTTTTGAGTGTCGACCACAATTACTTTTACTTTCATGTTATTGTCATTCTTTACTCAGCATCGTGTCATTTTGCTGCATCACCTCTGACCTCTTCAGCTCACGTGATGTCATCATCAGCGATCAAACTCCTTAATACAGACGGCGTGTTGCATTTGAGACAAACAAAAAAGGAAGGTCGGACAAAAAATACAACAAATTGAAATAATTGAGCTGTGATGTCTCTACGTGCTGGATTAATACAGCTGTGATTGATAAAGCACACAATATCATCCGATTGTTTTACAGTTGTAGGAAATAAAATAAATACATTGTAAATTATAGTATTTCATATAAAGGTTATCCCGACTGTAGTTTGCCAACTGATAAAGTAGTGTTCAGGTTTAGTACGCGTCTGCTGAACACATGCGGGTCGTAGTCTTTCATTTTATAGCAGCTTTAAATACACATGCAGCCATCGGCCGTTTTATAGGGCTCATTATCTGAGCGTTGGGGGAAAGATCAAATTATTTACATTAGGCCTGTAGCTTATGGCGCGTCAGGAGGAGTCGATTGCAGTGGGCCGGTGTTTAATGTGAGCTTTCATTCCAATATCAGACGCTCAATTATTCATCCGTTATAGCCTTTCCTTCCCGGGGACTCCATGCATTCTTGATTCGTGGAGGCGATCGGCGGGGATGCCGCCGCTTCTGTCAACGTGACCACACAGAACTTTACTAACAATCTCATTTGTTCTAAAACTTCACCAGAAGAATTCAGACTGGGCTGGATGGGGAACATAAACGCCGGATTGAAATTACTTCCTGATTGAAGTTGATATTGTGTACATCTTCGAAAGAAAATAACAAATTAATTTGAGAACCTGTCACAAAGATCTTGGTGCTGCGATGGGCGCAGAATGCCCACATTTATTCTTGAATTCTTCCGGCCCACTGTGGGGATATGAAGAAATAACGACAATAATCATTTTCTTTTGCTTACTTGTTAGTAGCTCTGGTGATTTCTGTGTCCAAGTGGTTCAATGCAGCAGCGGTAACAAGCGCTCATCAACGTCAAAAGATTGACCAATCAAAGTACATAAACACCGGGTTCACTAAATCACAGCCAATCCTAAATCACAGTGTTTTTTGTTATGACTAGATTTTTCCCCTGTGACGTTTGGTTTAGGGGCGGGGTTAAGACAAAAGTATAGTCTGGCCATCTACGCTCCGCCCTCATGACGTTGTTTTCATCATCGTGGTCAACCGCACACCCCGTCCGCGTGCAACAATGCATACGCAGAAAAGAAGTAAAAGTCGAAATGTCAAAATTTTGTGCCAATGCCACGAACTGCCTTGAGACTAAGTTGAATATAAACCAAAGTAACCTCACACATCTCTTGTCTAGATATTCGAACGAAAACTTAATGTCTTGACCTGTGCTTACATTTGAGATCAACAAATTCAAACATTTCTCAAAAGTGAAAATGACTTGAGCTGTGCTAGCTCCAAACTCTCACTGCAAACCAAAGCTCGTCTCACTTCTCCTTCTATCTCGTCTGGGATTTTTTTAGAGATACACCTGAGACGGACTCGATACATAAAACGAAACATAACCATAACCCCCATTACATCTCCAGAGCTGTAAAAACTCAACGTGTGAGCGATAAAAATGTACTCTGGGTAAACATGGAGTTTTTTTTCCTCGTAAAGCTTTACAAACATCACTAACCCGGAGCAGATGGTCCGGCCTGGAAGTTACGGCCCATGTGCGCTCTCAATCACGTGTACGACAAATATTAGTTACAACAACCTTGCGCTCCTCCCCGATTGGCTAACAAAGCCGTCAAAGGACGATGTTCATTTCTATCTCGTGAGGCAGGTGGGTCGACTCGACCGCTCTGTGAAAACACGCAGTCACGACGTCGGTGGTGCAGAACCAATTTATATTTTCATATTGCACAGAAGATGCGAGGGAAAACAAGCCTAAGGGGGGTTATCAGTGAATAACAAATTCATTTGAGGATGTACCGTATTGGACACACTTATGCGCCTCTGCTTATCGGGCCCTGTGGAACTGATTGCTTAAACTGGCACGGTGAATATACATCAGGGAGAGGCCGCCAGTCGCATGCTAAAAGTGCATCCTGATTATTTACCTCTCCCGAGACCCGCGGATGAGAGATTACCAACACGCCGGGCAATGAAAACCGCCGCGCGTGTGGCTGACAGGACAAATGGCGGAGCCGTGCAATGTGTGGAGCGTTTAAATGGTGAAACAGTCTCAAGGTGATCAGGCGTCATTGCTTTTTGAAGAGACGGGAAATAAGGGGGTCCGGCACGGCACGCAATACATCAAGCTACTGTAGAGACCAGGGGGGGCGAGGGATGATATGTGCGGGGGAGAATACAGAGGAATAGATCTTGCCCGTTGTAAATCCACGTCTTGAATCCACAAGGATCTTTTCTGCAGTCGTTCAAGAGGATCAATTCATGATTCAGTCCCTTAAGTGCTATTACTGAACGCTGGATGCAGGTTTTATTCTCTTTCTTGTGTGGAAGATATTTTGAGAAATGTCTGTGTGGTTTTGAGTTCACACAATGGAAGTCAATGTGGTTCAGTGTTGTTTGGTAACCTACATTCTTCAAAATATCTTCTTATGTGTTCTGCAGAAGAAAGAAACTCACACGGGTTTGGAATGACATGAGGATGAGGAATTAATGACAGATTAATTTTTGAGAAAACTGTCCCTTTAAACAAAGTCAACCTGATCTTAACCTGGTCGTCCGCCACAGATTCATTTTGGCTTATTTTAAATGACATAAAATACATTTTTTGACTTTGTTTATACTTTAAAATAGTAAAAAAGCTTCACACACATTACGGTGTCTCTGACCTCTCCCGATATGAAAAACTTCAGTGATAACGCAATGGCAGAAATAAGCGATAAGGACGACTGCCAAACTCTCAGGACTTTTAAGAATTCCTCATGTTCTGCTGACTGATACGGACGATATGACTTTGGGCCCTTGAACTATTGACAAATGAATAATCTATAGCTCGCTGCAGTCTGTAATCTAAAACGCTCGCGTCTGCTGAATTTGTGGGGAAAGCATGTACAAGAAAGTTTTCAGGCATTTGAATGGGGTGAGCACCGAGAGTAAAAAAGCAATTAAACAACCTCCGGGTTTGTTGTTATTTTTATCTAATCATCGTTTTAATGATATAATTCAACTTATTATCTCAGCGAAACATAATTGGTTTCATGCATGCAGACAACCCTCAAAAGAAAAGCTTTGCTCCGGAGAAGTGTGAAGAGGAATATCACATTGGCTCGCTTCCACATTTTTTGTATTTAAATATCTATGCGTGTCTCTTATGGCTCATTTGTAGAGCTGAATAATTTCTCGCCTCTAAAGTCTAGAGACAGTCGCTTCATTGCTTTGATCATAAATCAGAGGCAACCGACATCTTCATTAAGACACGCGCATTTAAAGAAACAGTCCACTCAAAAATCTGTGCTTATTTACCCATCCTTGTCATGTTTCAAAGCTCTTTTCCACACGAGCGTGCTGCCTCGTGTTTTCAAGCCAGGTGGATCTTAAATCTCATTTTACCTTTCAGGAACATTCAGAACAGAAGATTTAAACACAGTAATGAGGACTTCTCAAGCTTTGCCTTTAGTACCATAGTTTTACCGCATGGTTTGCATCGGTTACTTTAGTAAAACCACAGGAGTTACAAGTTTATCATCGTCTTACTAACCTCCTTGTCTATGATATTTGAAACTATGGTACATTAAAAAAGTGCTGGGCTGCTTCAATGCATGTTTGGGTAACATACGGATAAACCCAACCTTTGGTTTTAGAGAACCTTAAAATGTCCATTTATGACCCAACATGGATTGGGTCACCCAAAACCAACATGGCATCTATAGTTTGACTATATAACCATGGTTAAATTGCTCAATGGTTCTTTACACATCGAGATTGATGAAGTCAATGTTTCATGACCTGGCATTGTGCGGGGAAAAATGAGGCTTTGTGTTCCCTGGAAAGATGACAGAAACGACATAAATAATGACAAAATGTTCCGTTATCGGTGAATAGCTCTTTTAACCCATTTCACCTCCATAGTTCCTGGAGTGGCAAAGGGGCCAAAATCCTGATGATGTAGTTTTCACATTCTGTTCTCGCTGCATCTGCGGCCAGAAAACAGGGATGAGTCAGAGAAAAGGACAATTATCTCTGTCAGCTCGATGCAATTAGTATTGATAAGAAATAGCCATCTAAGGGTGAGTAGCCATTAGCACAGGACCGGTGTGTGTGTGTTATACTATCCTATCCTGGCCTGTCAAGTCCATCCAGTGTGCGTGATGCCGTGATTGGGCCAAATGGAGATGAAAGTGGTGGCAATCGCCGCCCATGACATTAAAACCTTTTAAAGATTTCTGTGGCTAGAGGGTTTAATGGTGAAAGCCATCTCAATGAGTCCTGATCGTGCACTTTTGGGCACATACGGCGAAGGAAACACATTTCACTACGGTGTGTGCGAGCGTGGCTGCGGTCTCTCTCGGGCTTAAAATAATTGTCATCAGCAGCTAGAAAGCACGGTTGTTATAATGACTCACCGGAATAATAAAAGAATTTGATGTACTATGTAAACAACTTTCTCTGACTCTCACCGTAAAAAAAAAACATTACCAAGCTCGCAAAGGCAATTAATCTTCTCATCTACTCTATGAAAAGTTTTAGTGAAAAATATATTTTCAGTAAACTTTATACTTAAGGATTGTGAGAATACCACCTGAATACAAAATCTGAATGCAAATTCTTAATAGCCTACAATCGTTTTTTGGATATTGAATGGCGTGATTATAGTTTGTACATGTGTTAGCTTGCAGAGATAAATTCATGAATTAATTGAATCATTGTTCATCTGCACACAATTGTGCATTGTTTACCCACATTACCTACTAAATGTATTGATAATTAAATAAATTTACATTCAATACTGCCAAAAGTTCTACACAATTCAATGCAAATCAAATGCGATGAACGCAGAGCAATTCCTCATTTTGCAGATCAGATTTGAACGCCGAATCTAATCATAATCTAACATTACTGTGACTTTAAAGTTTCACTTCTTTCTACAGCTCATTTGATGTGCATCATTTCATAAAAATGACAAGTGTGTTTAGACCACATGATGGAGCGAACAAACTTGAATTAAGTTTGAACTTTTTGTTAAGTACCAAATTCAAGTTTGTTCACTCCATCATGTGGTGATCATCATAATTTTCAAACCCTTGTTTTAAACATAAGCGAACTTTATTATTTTAAAGAGTACATAATATGAGATCATGAAAATTAAATTTAATGCAGTGTGTAATGTTGTCGTGTTTGAAAGTAAGTAGCCAACAAAGTTGTAACAAAAATAAAAAATTAACAAGTCACGTGACATACCAGAACCAATGATGCTCGGCGATGTTGACGTACAACCAATGTGTAGCATCCTGACATTGTTAAATATATATGTAACCTTGTTGTATTATTACAAATGCAAAAGAGTTAACCAATCAGACCACAGTACATTTGCATAAGCTGAGAAAGTGTATGAAATTTAGCGACATCTAGTGGTAAGATCGTGAATTGCAACACATCGCTCATCCCACCCTTCCCTCTGAAGCACTATGGTACCTCTCAACTATTTACGAAACGTGTTCTGTAGGGAAGTTTGACCCTTTTGGGCTTCTGTAGAAACAACATGATGAATTCCGTCCAATGGGACCCGCGGTGTCTGTAGATAGAAATAGCTCATTCTAAGATAATATAATACACAATGTTTCATTATGCAAGGTCCTTACACATCTGAACAAATGGTTATGTATATTTTACTGCATTTCTGTAAATAGATCCTCCACAAAAATGACACACTGTACCTTTAAGGAACAGCTACAGAAACAACGTGAAGCATTCTAGTAAGAGTGCACACATTAATTGTGCATGACTGACGCTTTATGAAGACTGCGTGTCGCCTCTTAGATTTCTGGTGATGTGAAAATCTGTCTGCTTTGTTTTTTAAAGCTCAAAGTTGTGTGCAAATCTCCAAGACCCAACGGGATTTGACGATTGTCTCTTGATTTCAGGTTTGGCTGAGAATTCTGACACAATCTGCATAGATGACAAGATAAAAGCGTGTTTCTTGGCAGCTATAACCGTCTACATTTACATTCATTTAATCTGTCCTATAACATTAGTAACGGGCAGTGACATCTGAGCATGTCACTAGCAAACGCATTGCGAGACAACAGAGGCAGCGAGTGGAAGATTGCACTTGAATTTCACAAGAGTTTCTGAAGCGTTTTTCATGCCATTCTTTGTATTATTCATTCATTTCAGATAAGAGACAATATATAAAAGAGAATCCAAAATCGTTGCACATTTACTCAATTGACCGGGGTGTTTCTCTCCTTCTCATCTGTTTCTCTGGATTAAAGGTTTTCCTCCAGGGCTGTTTTTAATCAGACAGCTCAGACTCGAAATCTCTGTCTGGTCCCATTTGATGCTCCACCGGGGTTTAACTTGAGTTTACTACAGTAAAAGAAACTAACTTGACCAATCTAAGATTGCTTCAAAAATATCAGAATCAAACCAAGTATATTTTTAACCGACTCTTCTTGAACAGGTCCGAGTTTCTCACCGTTTGTCGCTGAAACACATCGGCTCAAATATTCTACAAGAAATTACAATTTCCTGAATAGTTCACACAAAATGAGCTACTTCAAGAGTTTGTCTGTCTCTCTCTGACAACTTCAACCCATCTTCACCTGCCCGGAAGTACACCGCAATTTCACCGGGATTCCCAGAGGGTCGTAATGTTTCCCGCGACCGGATGAGGGAATAGTGCAGAAATCTGGACCGAATGACTGGAGCTCTGTGTGTGAAATCAGTGGAAGCCTGGAGCTCTCAGGACCTTTTATCAGCCGCCACAGGGACCCTGATGATGCCCTGGAGCCATCAGCCAAACTTTATCATCCAGAGAGAGAGAGAGAGAGTTAAGTCATGCTTCAATCCATGCTTCAGCTCTTAATTTTTTTTTAAATGTTCATCTCTAAACTGAACCAAACCCGACAAAACCCACATTAAATTGAAGATAAAATAAGAAATTCACAAGATAACTTAAGTTCAAAGTGTTTCTTTCAATCAATTTTTTATAAAAACAACCAAGGAGCATCAGCAGAGTATAACTGAACAGCACAGCAGATATCATCCGGAAAACAAACTTCAACCAACAAACAGGCAAGATAAAGTAATCGTCATCTCTATTGCATTCACAATTAGGAAGAGCTGAGTGGAGAAATTAAAGGAGTGCAACAAGAAAGAGAGACCGTAAAGCTAAAAGGAGTCAGAGGCGAGTTGACTCTCAGCGAGAGAGAAATGCAAAGCCTGAAAAACTAGACAAGAGTCCTCCATACAATCCATCTTAAACAGCACTGACCCATCAGCACATCCACTTCCGACACCTCCTGAGACTAACACGCCACCGACACAGACTGATGCCCCTGAACAACCCCAGGATGAAGAAAAGTGTGATATGAATAAAAGTACTCATAAACAGCTGTTTAAACTCCCTCGGTCAAATTGAGTGAAGGCCTGGACCCGGAAACAGTATTCCTTACATCAAAACATAATAAGAAAATGGAAGGATATGGAGTCACTTTTTTTCAGTCTATGAGAAAGTTGACTGACACACTGAATTTGAACATTGTTGTTAACAAGATTACGTTCAAACCTGTTACGATGATTCTCATTTAAACTGAAGATTACAAAGATAAAAAATTAAAATATGATGTTTTATTAACAAAGTCCGGGAGGAGCACGTGCAAATAATTAAGTAGCCGCATGGCATTAGCGATCATACAGCCGCCCGGCTGCACAGCATTAGAAATCACGCAGCTGCCCGGCATTAGCAATCACATCACCTATCCTACCAAACCAGAGCGAGCTCTATAAATTGTGAAACCGCCTTACCTCCTCCACTCATAGATTTTCGCAGCATCCCACCTCCACCCCGACTCCTCACCATTAAAACTCTTTTCTACCCAAAAAGGGGGGGAAAGCGCTCGGGGCACGGGCAAACACAGAGACCAGAGCCCTCGCCCCGAACAAAGGGGGAGCGCTCCGGGGTCGGGAGAGAATGCCGACCCCGGAGCCCTCTCCCCGGACAGCACGCCAAATACGCATACTAAATTCTCAGCGTAACCACACTGCCCCCCCTTTTTAATTATTTGCTAAGGTGAACTCGTGAAGTGAAATGTGTGCTATTTCCTTAGCAAGCAACACTAATGGCGCTACATTTATTCGTGTGGGTTGTTCACAAACTTCCATTAGCATTTGCATTGGAAGACACATCCTCCAAACGCCGGGAGACTCAGGGGGAAGCAGTGGAATCTTCTACAAAGTGATTTTACGCTGAAAAACATGTTTAGCATAAACTCCTGTCTGGTGCCCCAGTGTAATGCTGGCAGCCGTCAGACAGAAGAGCTTCAAAGAGATGAGATGGAACGTGATGCAGGATCCATGTTTACCCCAAACTCCTCCTGATTCCAAACACAATCCGGAGGGACGCTGAAGGTACGTACATGCTATGCGTAGCCTGGTCCGGGCCTGCAAACCGTAGAAGGGCCAACAGAAAATTTTGAGGGAGATACGTTTGTTAATATTTCATGTTTTAGAGATGGAAGTATGAAACGAGTCAATACAGTCTTTCCTTGGATCACTCCATTTTTAAAAAATATTTTTCGTTTACAAAATGTTGCTTATTTTGTTTCGAGGATGTTCAGACATCAGGACAGTAAAATGTTTTTGTTGAGTTTGATCTGAATGTGCGTTATCCGTGACCTCATGATTAGCCGGTGGCATGTTGAGAATGTTAAATAGTGATTCATGAAACTCCAAATTGTTGTGCCTGAGTCTCCAGCGAAACCCTTTACACCCGTTTCGGTCCAGTTTCTGCTTGAAGCAGTAAAATGCTCAATATTCAGCATCATGCTCTCTCTCTCTGAACAGCAGGAGTTTTCTTGAAAACGCAGACGCTACATTGTCTGGCCTTGAAAGTTGCAGGAATAGAGCGCCGAGCCGGCGTTTAGCTTGGAAAGCGTTCCTGTTGTCTTTGTAAACTCACCATCGAGCATGTGGACCTCAGCATCACCAGAAACCCAAGAGACGATTGTCCTTCTCTTCGGGCGAACTACGCACCAGGTGCTTTCTCCAGGTCATCAAAAAGAGTTTAGACGCTCTTTAACCTGCGGTGAATCAAAACCCATTCAGAGTCTCGTCGCACAATCAGCGTGAAGATGACACACTCAGCTGATGCTCTATTCACATCTGTCTGTCTTCCCGCCCCAATTTCTGTTGCTTTAAAGACCGGGGTGTGTGTCAAGCCCCTCCCTACTTTCTCTGTCCCCACGTGATGTCCTTTAAAAACAAAGTGTCTTAAGATATCGTGTCTCCAGTTGAACACATTTGAGAGCAACTCATTAAGTTGCAGGTAACATCCCAATGAAAAGCACCTCCGAGGCTTCGCTGGAGAACTCGCATCTTTCTACGCTGACTAGAGCCAAGAGACGCATACCTGAAGTGACTAATGGGAATTGAAAACAAACAGCAAACAACTGCCGTGCCAAGTCATTTTTCAGTGATGTTTGAAAGTCTTCGCCTGTCGTCTGTCACCGAGGAGCAGGCTCTACAGAATACAATAAGAGAGAGAGAGCAGAAGAAGACTGATTTGGACATGAATGTTTTAGTTTGTCATGATCTGTGCTAAAACAAACCTTTCTGGGTTTCCAGCATCTTCTCTCGTCTGTCTCGCTGGGGATGAATAGATTCTGGCTTCCAATAAAAGTAGAAGGAAAAAAACAAGAAAATGGGCGACAATCATTTTCACCCTCCTCTCCTCATTTGTCTCATTTCTGTTTGAAAGTCAGTCCTATAAACAATACAGTCATTTCTCTTTTCCAAGCTTTACCCACATATGTTCAATGCAAAAACATGTATCTGTTCAACCTGATCTCACGGCAAAATCGTAACTATTTCACAAGGTGGCTCAAACCTTCAAACCTTATGGAAATATATGATAACTAGAAAAAAGCAATACTGAAGTCCCGCCCCCGACACTAATGTCACTGTCCCGAAAGCAAATCATACTTAAATGAACGAATGAGATCGAACAAATTCATGCGAATTAGCCAAAATTAGCCACATGGAAAAAAGCAACGTTTTGCAGTGAGATTGAATTGATCTGTTCGTTTCTAGATTGAGCTATTCAGTTGAGATCAATGAAGTATAAATAAATAAACGTCAATGGACAGCATTACAATTTAACTTTTGGTGTGGACGTAGTGTCTTCGCCACATCTGAGTTTTCTGAATCAAGAGTTTATCCAAACCAAGCAGGTCATCTTACTATAGCTCTTCAACCTCCAAATCACAGAGCAAATACAAACCCAACGATAAGCAGACAGTGTTATCTGCCAACCCCTCGCTTCTGTTCCTCTGTCTGTGCAATTCCCAAACGCGACACCAAAACAGTTTATTTAAAAAGGAAAACCAGCCAAGTGCCCGGAGGAGAGAACAGTTTGAGGATTCTCTGGATTGCAACCGCTTGTCTTATATTGCGAGGAAAACGGAGAAAACTTCAAACTCAAACCCGAGGAGATTGTCGCTGAGCCGGAGAAAAATCAATACAAGTTTCACAAATAACTCTTAATTTTTAATTGTAGAGTTGCCTGAATGGTGGTATTTAAAAATAAGATTGCAATTAAAAAGTCTTATAAAGAGCATTTAAGTTTCAAGGGCTTTCAACAAGACTAGAATTACTATTCATCAGTGGGGACACGGAGCGTTCAAACAGATCTGGAAGAAGACACGCCACAGAATTTATGAGCTAAACAAACACTGCACAGCAAACTTCCACACGATTTGATGTGTAAAATCCAAAGCATTCATCTTAGTATAATGGCAATGAATAATACTTAGTCACACGGCTAAGAATATATTGTGAAAATAATCTCAGTAGTTCCACATTTTTACAACAGGTTTATTATTCTCATTACTCTTTAAAATGAAGTTTTTACCATCCACATTTTGACAATAAAGACCTTCCATCTCACACTGACACACAGGTACAGAATGAAATGTGTCTCTATTAAGATACAGAAAGCACAAAGTCTTTCAACTCTGTATTTCTTCAAAACATCATCTGTCTGCTTTTGCTAATTTTTACCACCAAATCCATCTTTCCTCCTGGAGAACGCAGTGAGATCAAACGGAGCGATGAATGAGACATCAAAGATCCCTTCATCTTTCTCTGGTTCCCTTTTACACGGCATGCAGAGCCAAAAGTCACCGGTTCGGGTTCCCATCTGGATTCGGCACACGGTCTGTGGAACACGGAAGTCATTTAGCCCCTGAAAATAAAATCAGACAGAGGTAGTTTGAATATGCTGCCGGGGTTTTACCGTATTTACTCATGGCTTGCGTCAAAAATTAAAAGCTCATGTCACTGTTGTTTGGAACCAGTGAACAGGTTTCTGAAAAAATGTGTTCGTTCAACTTAAAAAATTAAGTTACCTGTTTGGCTTAAAATTTTGTTTTTAAATATTAGTCAACTCAACAAGAAATTAATTAAGATAACTTATATTTTTAAGTTGAATTAACTCAAAGTTTTGTGGAAACCATTTTTAGGTTGAACCAAAAAAAAAAGTTTTAAGGAAAAATTGCACGGTTTAACGAATCGTTAGTCATTTACGTCTAATTTATGATTTGTTTTTGATATTATTAAAGTATAACCACAACTCATTGGTTGTTTCCAGACAAATATAATTTCAGCAATGAGCAGCCTTAAGTCTTTTATAAAATGAGCAAACGAAAAGTAAAAAGTAAACTAGTCTCTGTTGTATAAGAGTGTTGGCCGTAGAACCCGAGGGCCTCGAACCGCTCGATGTGTGAAGGTCACACTCCTTCCACTAATCTTGGAGGAAGTGGCAGCTTTGTGCTCCCTCAACAAACCAATCCCGTTACGGGCTTCCTCAATCCCGCCAGCAATTTACCTCTGATTAAGCAATTCATCTGCAAGAGCATTTCTGTGCCCGCCTAAGTCCCGTTGCTTTGAATGTGTCTCCGGAGGGGAATTATCTTGGAGCTGAGAGCCTATGTAGGGAGAAAGGCCAGATTTGGTGGTTTATCTTTTCTCTCCTCCCCGTTCCTGACGGGCCAGAAAAGGATGGAGTCTCCGAAAGCCCTCCAGAAAACGCTGGGAAAATAAACCGGAGTCCCAATCAATTGGTCGCCATCGGTAGATGGACTGCATGTGGAGCGACTTTCCTGAGGATAAACGACACCTTTCCCAATCGGTTTGGGCAGGTGCTTCACCCGTCACGATGTGCTCGGGGCTATGAGGGCGCTATCGCTTTATTCCAAAATCTAGTGAAATGCCAACGAAGGCTGTATTTTAATTCACCTTAGGTCATATTAAAGCTGACTGGCTCTTGGATCCAGAGGTCAACTATTATTTAGAACCCATGGTTGGGTAAAATATGGACAGAATCAACCGCTGGGTTATAATTGAACCGAATTAAACCAATGCAGAATTGCAAAAACTGCACAATTCTTACTACAATAAATATGTATTTGTATTGCTTTTAACACAACCGACTGCCACATTACTGCCAACCATTAATGCATTAAATATCAAAATATCAAGATGACACAAAGGGATTTATAGAAACTGCAGTAAAACAATTCACAGGTTTATCGGCGTGGAAGTATCGCCCTGTGAGAAACTGTGCTGTGCTGTTAGCATGAAACAGCTGCTGGTCTGCCAACATCAATCATGATGAGAATCCTCTGAGACATCACAGCATCTCGACACAGATACTTGTTTGCTATGAAAGACATTCAAAGCCCCTCTGTGATAAACACACACACAGACAGAGAGAGAGAGAGAGAGAGAGAATATGAGAATCTGAAAATCTGCCCTGACCTGATGTTTCCAATATATGTTCATAACATTATATTATTAAAGTCCTTTATTCTCCCACTTAAATGTATATTTTGCCATGGTTCTTTCACTCTCTATTTCTCCATATATCAATCAAAGCAAGTCAAGGTACATATCAAAACAATATTAGCAGTGGAGTACTTTCCTCCCAAGCTGGCGACGCCACAGCAAAATGCAACATAGGGCGTGTCGTCAGCTTCACATTCTCTGTAGGGCAAATATACATATTTCAGTCCAGTGTCTGTTGAATTTCAACAAAATCAAACCTCAGGAGTGACATAAGGTCATCAAACAGCAATGTGAAAGACTGAAAACATGACAAGACACATGAAAATCTGGCATAAAATGTATAACATTAAAAACACTTTTTTAACTTTTCCTATATATGTAGAAATATGACTGTCGTTTCGCTTAAAAGTGAATCTGCTCTTGTTTTCTTTGCAGTATTTGAGGTCAGAAAAAATACAGAGCATCTTTTTACAGTTTTCATTTTCTGCAAATAGAAGTTATTTAGAGGAATATAGTTAGTAGTAACCAGAATGAAACAAAAATGATAATTTAACTTAAACACATAAAGATAAACAAGAAAAACTGAAGAACAATTGAAATGATACATTTTCACCGGCTTTATTTAAAAAAAACATTTTCATTATTTAACATCTATGAACAATTCTCTTGCTGCATTTATTCATACATATTCATTTTCACTATCAATAATGCATTTCAAATACAGTTTTTTTCAACTGCTTACACACAAAATGTTTACTTGTCACAACTTCTGAATTCTGACACTCAAACACCAGAACATCACATCAAATTGGCAAAACCATACAGTATTTTCGACCTTTGACTCAGTTTTCAGTTTCGTAAAACAAGTTTTGCAAAACACAACACACAATTCTCTATGTAACACACAAAAATCTTACGGGAAGGATTGATTTCCTTTTTCAACCAATCAAAATGCCACACTCATTCATCACACCTCACACTAACTCCTCACATGTGTAAACACACATTGCTTTACTTAACACCAACCAATCTTGACTTTAGAAGAGGCCATGGGTCAAGTTACAGGTTTTGAACAATGGATGCAAACGATGCAGACGGAGTAAGATGAGTTGGAGGGAAAGCCAGAGGACGAGACAGAGTTAGAGGAGGAGTGTGAAGGGGATTAAGGGGAGGAAGAGAACGGGGAAGAAGAAGAGTGGTCTCGAATGAGATTAGGGTCACAGTCATTGATCATGTGATAAACCGCGGGTTACGGTAACAACGAGTGAGGTGTGAGCGAGGTCACATGTTCACTGAAGAGCAAGAGACGGCTATCGTGAATTTGGTTTTGGTCAATAATACTATTAGAATTCAGCAAATACACAACCATGTCCTTAATGATGCCACAATTTTTGCGAACATAAAAGCTGAGTCCCTCCAGGAAGATATATATAATCTTGCTTTTGTTTTTACAGTGAATTTTCAACAACTCTCTGGCAATTTCTTTCAACCTTGCACAGAAATCTACCGAGGAGCTCATGAAAGAAGAGCTTTAGTGTGTATAACTGTGTGTATATGATGTATCCAAACAAATAACAATATGACAAAGGTGTTTGCAACAGAAGACAAACGTTTGCTTTTGAAATGTGTTTGTGATTTTTTTTTAACATAGTGCATCATTTTGCAAGAGATGTGAGGCATATTGCATTTTGTGTGTGCATTTCTTGGATTTGTCTGTGCAGTTTTGAAAAAAAGAGGTAAGCAGTTGGTAAAAACAGTAAAAAATTCAACACAAATTTAACAATACTCAATGCAAAATTAACTAAAATGAACTGATATTCATAAATAAATATTGAACTGATATCGACTAATAGTAATAATAAATGCTGCAAACGAACATACGTACTTCATTGTATTTCTCCTTTTAACAAAATTACAATCTTTTTGCAAAGTATTAACAAATTTGTTTTATTATTAAATCCTTTTGCAAAGGGATTATATTTTGGAATAAACATAAACATATGCCTATATATACTGAGTTGTGTGTACTTAACAAACGCACACATACACATACGATTTATGATGTAAACATGCTGTAAACCTCGGAGCTGCTGGTGTGTGTGTGTGTGTGTGTGTGAGATAGCGAGAGGCTGTACACACGTGTTTGTGTTTGTATACATCACCGACAGGTTATAATCTATGTTTTGTTGTAATGCAACAGACAGCAGTCTACACTACACTGAATTCAGTGCATTTAAACTGACACATACATGTGCCGTTATTTGTTTTCTTGAGATATTAGATTCCAGATATTGTTCAGGGAGTCACAGAGCTTGTGTGTTGATTTAATACCAAGAAGCGTTTCCCATAAAGAGCAACGTTATTGTGATTTTCAATAAAGGTTTCAATTCCTGAACAGCACAAAATGCTGAAAATGGAACTGAAGAAATGTGTTATAACTAGGGCTGTCAAACGATTAATCACAATTAATTGCATCCAGGATAAAAGTTTGTGTTTGCATAACATGTGTCCATGTTTGTGCATATTAATTTTGTACTTATAAATACAAAAACATACACATTAATGTATATATATATATAAAAAAAAATGAATTATTTATATTTACCAACAACGTTAATTACATATTAACGATTATACATGTTTATATTTTATTTTATGTTTCTTAAATATATGCATGTATGTATATGTGTTTATAAACACAAAATTAATATGCACAGTACAGATGTATATTATGTCAACACAAACTTTAATCCTGGATGCAATTAATCGCGATTAATCGTTTGACAGTCCTAGTTATAACAAAGCAATATTCATAGATTTTTTTTCTACGTTGGAACACAGCACTTAACAATGTTCATGTTGACAGCGTTGGCTCGAGAGGAAAATGGTATTTCCATCAACTCAGTCTCAGGTGACACATGAAAAGTGTCAAATAATCAGGATTTGTGTAAATTTAATGAGAAATGTTTGTGTTGGTATTGAGATCTTCAATAATATTTACTCTGAGCTCAGTTTGACACATTGTTAACATCTCTTCTCAAACTCTTATGACGGACACATTTGTGAGACTTCAGACTCTTTTTCTCAAGAGAAATATCTGAGACACACATGAGACTTCAGCAAAAGCTTCCTTTTGTGATTTGTCTTTCTTGTCTTAACAAACATCACTAACTAGGGAATCTTTTTGACGAGGGAAGACCCTCCTATCACAACTGAAGTTGTAGATTTACATTAAATAAACGGTTTGTAAATCCATGGTTTAAAAAATATAAAATTTGAGTAACTGTATTTCATAAAATTTACTTTTTAATGGGTGGTAATCAAATTACATTTACCTACGAAAAGTAATGCTTCATACCAATTATTCAATTTGAATAATTTTAACAAAATAAGAGGGATCTGGGTTCATAGAAATTGCATGCTAATATTATTAAGTACTTTCATGAATAAGTGTGATATAGTTATTTGTGAGTTTCTTTTTTAAGTCCTTTTTGAGGTAATTGCGACTTTTTGTCTCATAATTCTGACTTATTTTCATAAATTGTGGAATATAATGTCCAATGACGGAAAACTGTAAAACTGATGTTGTTAAAAATGACAAGGTACATCCAGGGATCATGGAGCTATATTTAATACTTCTTCCATACATTTTAAGACCTCATCGCCATTTTCTTGTTTTACTCAGTTACGTTGGCGACACTTTAACTTATATTTACTATATACTGATGGTAAAACAGCACAACTAAAGTTTATGTAGAAGTAAATCTTAGTTTCTGATAGTTGCATTTAAAACTTTTTAATACTTTTTAATATCCTTCATATTCTCTAAATTTATTTATCAACTTTTAATACTTTTTAAGAACCCGCAGACACCCTTGATAATATTAAGTAGAGGAAAGCTAAGTTCTCTGTTTGATGATCCCTTTGTTTTATGCACGTTATAAGCATTCCAAAGTATTCAGATTAAGATACAAAATGTGTACACAGATAGCGAAATACGTTACAGATTACTTTTTAAATCATATATTTTGTAATCTGTAGTGAAATAAATTTAAAAGTAAAATTCCCAGCCCTGCTAACTTCACTCAATCACGCTCTTCTGCAGTCACACATGTGCAGTCCAAGATAAAAGACATCAAAGCACGCAGCACATAATCAACAATATGAAAGTAATATCTTAAAAGCTACAATGTGACGCATACAAAATCAATGTGTTTTATTTTCATGTCACGCAGTATTGCTCGTTGTCAGACGCTGGGAGAAATTCACACCCAATTTGATATGACAGAGAGACTGAGGCGAGAATTAAAGTCTGAATATATTTGACATCGGCTTTAAGAAGAATTCGGACACTCAGAACTATTTGAACGTCGCTGCATAAAGGCAAAATATCACAGCGGTGTTATCTGAGCTCAAATGATGCTCTCTCACATGTTCAGTTCTCCTGAAAATCTCACAGGTGTCCGCCGGCAGAGAAACCACAGGTGTACTTTCTAGTTCAACCAAAATTCTGTCATTATTTATTCCCACTCACGTGATTCAAAACCTGTACATGACTGGTTCTTCTGTGGAACACTAAAGAAGATATTTTGAGAAATGTTTTGTGGTCATTCAATGGAGCTCCGTTGATTGGTTGTTGACATTCTTCAAAATATCTCTTTTGTGTTCTGCAGAAGAAAGTCAGTCACCCGGGTTGGAAATGAATAAGATTTCACTTCTGTTACAGACATTGATTTTAATATATGAGCAAGTTCTGAAAGTCGATTTCTACAGGTTTTAACCACGGTTCTTCTCATTAAGCCCATTAAAGGGACATTAAAAGCACAAATGAGCAACCCCCCTCACTGACCTGAGAACAGTACAGAACTGGTATAAATGATATTGTCAACACAAACCTGCACATGCAGAATTAATCTTACAGTCTCTCATTTATTGTAAAGCCATCGGTTATCAATCACCGTTAAACACAAGTAATTCAACATATATATCATTACAATAGACCATTTATCAGGTTAACACAAATTAGTGTACTACTCCACTGTTGCCATGGAAACAGTCATGATATGAATTTGAAAAGGCATTCATATTTTCACACAATGCAAAGAACAAAATTTTGACCTTTTCTTTAGAACTTGCTGCTTTGATGATGAGGGGCGGGAATGGGTGCTAGGGCATCGTTATGCAGTTGCAAGGATGTCCCGAGTGGTTGTTAAGGCATCGCTAAGTCAAAAAAGACAGCCCCCGAGCATCTACAACACTCTGGTCTCCAGATATGGCTGAGGACGCTCCTTTAATGTAGCTCTATGAGCTTTTCACCGTCTGCAATGAAATCGTAATTTTTTGCCGCTGTGATGTATTAAAAAGTGAAGCTTTAACGGCACGAGAAGCACGCGCTGCTGTTTCTCTTATTTAGTCTTTCATATCTTGAAAGAAACTAAGAATCTTTTCCGTGAAGGCACCAATGGCAGAGAAACGCAAGATGAAAGGATTCAATGCCAGCATCTACACTTACAACGTACTGCGCACCCATGGCTAACCCTCGGTTAACACTCACTAACCCTCAACATCACTTCTGTCGGCCCTTGAGGAACACGTCCAGCTGTCGACACTGACCGCCGCTGTCTGTACCGTGCTGCGGACCCTTCGGACCACCCGCTGGTCACATATGCCTCTGCCTTTAGACACACACACACATCTCCACGGCAGGCCTCTGACAGATACCTCAGGTTCATCACCCGCCCGACAGCAGTCTTTAGCACCATATGGTAGATCTCATTCACGCGGGGCAGAGGCAGAATTATAGATTTGCTGCGGAAGAAAGAGAAACATTTTCCAGTAATGGGATATTACAGGCAGAACTGTGGTATTTCCTGAAGTCAGCCAGTCAGACGGCCTTCTGGTATAGGATAGATAGCTGGCAGGCTGTATTCCAGAAAACCGCGGGGAAACAGCATCTATCTTCAAAGTGTCTGGCAGGAGGTGTTTGTTAACCATCAGCGGTGGGGTCTCTCACAAAGACTAGAGAAAAATATGGTTATACAATAGCACAAAGAAAAAATAACACAGAATGGAATGCTGTGCAGGAATATAGAGAGTTGTATTATGTTTTCATTTTATTTAATATTTTGTATGTTTATAGTGTTTTTAATGCAAATATCATTATACTATATGAGTACTGTACATATGGACAAACTAAATAATGTAAACAAAATATTGGATACATTTTGGGCTGGCAACACCCTGCCAACCACCACGAAATCTCATCACACCAGTATTATATTTATACAGAATATACATTTGTAGCTCTTTTGCTTTTCTTTTTTATGTTTTGTGTTTTAGAAATGCTATATCAACACTAATACATCGGTATAGAATTGTTTTGTGCTAAGGCATAAATGTTTGTAATGAGATTTGTACATTTATAAAAAGAAATACGATTAGCTTATTAAGAAAAAAAAGTATTTATTTTGCACTTTTTTTGAAAAAGATAAAACTCGATTTTTAAAAACTCTAAGACTAAGGTCAATCAGTGTATTTTGGGGGGGTGTCATGATTTTCCCTCCTTTGGTCCTTTTTCCTTTAGGCCTCGTTTAAAAGTTTTTCATTTGCGTTATCAAAACTGTCTGCATTTACACAGATCCAGGAAAACGAAAAAAAATATGTAAATAGCTCCGCTGGTCTTACTGGTGCAGAAAATACACATTTTGCTGGGGAAACGTTAAAATATACTTGAGAGGAAGTGCTCACATTAGTGCGCCCATATTGTTTTGGCTATACTTGCGCGTAATATCCATGCGCGTGACATCATCAGAAAGTTCTGTCTTGTAGTTTAGACGTAAACGAAAAAGGCGGCATTTTCAAAAGTTCCTACTTCAGAATTTTGCATTTACAGTCCCTCAAAATGTTGTTTCCATCTAAACGAACGGCCCAGACGTGTGTAAACACCCCTCAGTCTTGTGGCAGGATCATGACAGACCCACGTGTTTAGTGTAAAGAGAGACATGCCATGCACTCTCTCCTGTCTCGTCTTGACCCCGCCCCCTCGTTTAGCTTCCCCTCAGTGTTAATTCCCGTCACCTGCCCCGTGTAATTTCCCTGTTAGTTTCTGTTAACTGTTTCATTTCCCTCACCTGGCCAGTGTTATTTCCCCTCATTAGTCTCCCCATTTAAGGCTCTTGTGTTCTATGTCCCGTAAAGTCATCCCTAGTCCCCGTCGTCGCACCTTGTTCCTGTCTTGACTTGCCATTGTGCACTTTATTCCCATTGTGCCCCTCGTGGCGGGTTTTATGTTTAAACCTTGTTTTGAGTTCCTGTTTGCCCTATCGAGGGTTTACTGTTTAAATGAAAGTCTTTTTGTTTCACTTGGCTGTCTGCTCTTGGGTTCTGTTTGAGGTTCATGACGGGGGGGGTTGAATCTTAAACGCTCTTTTTAATTCTGTGACCTGCGCTCAGAGTCTCTCTCTTTCATTTGCCTGGACAAATGGCTAGATTAAGCGCGTGCTCTGCAAATGTAAATCAGCTGTTGAAAGATCAATCAGAGAGAGGCGGTTTTTGCCCATTGGTCCAGAGTGTTTAACTCCATATCTGAATGCACGGCATCACAGCGATTCCCCATAAATCCTTCTGAGAATGAACAGTGAAATTGGACTAAACATTTTCTCTCCCTAAAAAAGTGTTTAAAATCCAGCAACAGCTAAATCTTTAAACCCAATGCTAGTTTATTATATTCTCTACTGATTCCTGTGCCAAAAAGAACATCACTTTTAAACCATATATTTCTACCATTTTCAAAAAACAATAATTTGGCACATTTTCTAATTCAAATAAGTCAGTGAAAAAACTTTAAACTCCTTAAACTAGTGTAACCGATCAATTTCAATAACTTACCGTTTGTGTTACAGACACGTAAAAATCGAATGTGGCTAGTTAATAAAAAAGAAAATCCTTTTAACAAACATTTAAACTTAGATAACCCACACAGAAAGGAAGAAGATCACATGTTGAAATCAAAATATAATAGGAGGGCCTTTTTTACCCTAGCAACACCCTATTTACCATCTAGCTCACCTTAGCAACCGCATAGCAATTTACTTCAAACCACACGGAGCATCATAGCAACCACACAGAAAGGTAACAATGACCCAGGCACCCCTAAAACACCCTAGCAACCATAATGAATTGCACAGCAATGCCATAGCAACCCCCTAATACACCCAGCATCACTGCAAACTCACAATCCTCTCATATTTACTTGAGGTAATGTTTACTTTGCATTTGCAAACATATTATTCTTTTCATTTGACATTTGAATAAATCAAACATGTGTTTTTTTCCCTCGGCAGACTGTAAAATAAGGCGCTTCTTTATTTAGCCCTTCATAATAAATGGAAACGGCACACAAGCCAACACTCCATCAGGTCTTTGCTATTCACTTGCATTCAGCGTGGAGCATACAAACTAACGCTGGCTGAAATATGAGCCTCAAGATGGTTTTATTAGGAGGCTGTCTGAAGTAATTTACCTCGCGCTTTCATAAACTTTTTGCGGTGCTTAGCTGCCGTTGCTAAGAAAAATATAGTGGGCCGTTAAAAGGTCCGTTACAAAAAGTGGTTGTAAAATGACTTGACCACTAAATATGGTCCTGATCTCACCTATATGGTCTCCTCACACACCCTTGAAAGGAGCGTTCCTAAGATGTTCTCTGATAGCTATTGTGGGCCCAGAACATCCATATAAAGGATATATGTAGAGGAAAAGGATTCTTCAGAGTCAGATATAAACATTATTTTACTCCAGGACACCTCATGGAATCCCATTATATAAACAGTGATGTGCAAGTCACTCTGAAAATGTAATGAATTACTAGTTACTCATTACATATTCAATAGTGTAATTAGATTACTGTACATATTACTCTCTCCAAAATGTCTTTAATTACTTTCTATATCATATCAGTCTTGATTAGTAAAGTAATTCAAGGATAGACATGAACCGACGAATTCATTCAAATAAATAATAAATAACAATATAAATGATTTTTGTAAACTGACCAAAGTATACAAATGTGAGAAGCACGCATTATAAAGTTCAAACTTGAATTTTGATGTCAATTCCACTATTGCACACACATATATTACACACAGTTCTTAGTTTAATTACATCAAAAGTAACTGTAATTAAATTACAGAAAAATACAAGACTAATCCCTTACTCTACTTTTTCAAGGGGAAAGTAATTAAATTGCAGTAACTGATTACTTAGTAACTAGTTACACCCAACACTGCATATATAATCATTTTATTACCATGGTACAACTTGTAGTTTTTTGTAAGTGAAACACAGAGCCGCTCGGCTGGATGCTGAATTAATACCGATTCTTAATTCGTCACGGCCCCAATCCCTAAACATCCTCCAAACGTACGTTCAGCACCTTCTGTGCTTCAGCGGGCAAATTCTAACAGGTACCAGTGTATTTTAATTATTCTTATTCTGCCGAACGCACGTCTGATTGCTTTTTCCTCTGATCCTTGTAAAAACATCGTTTTGCCTATTACTCAATTAAAACCGAGCTAAAAGGTTGAGGAGCGAAGCGTTGGAGGTGCCCGGAGGACTGCGTCCACCTATGCAAACCGCAACTGGATTTGAGGAGATTTCATTTGGATTTAAACCTCAGAGTGCATTCTAGAGAGACCGGCCTCTTTGAGTCGAATTGAAGTCCACTAAGAAAATGATTATCCATACTGCTGAATGTAGTTTCAGACATCTGAGGCTGACACACTGCAAGTCCAGCAGAGTTCGTCCTCTAAACACGAATTGTAAATAGATAATCATGATCCTTCCGCAAAGCAACCTTTGATTCTGCGACACGCTCTGCAAATTTGTCTTGAATGTGCCTGACAGGAACATTAACCTCAATGTCAAGACCCCGATTTATTACACGCAGTGAAAATACGCATGAGACTGAAAAAAATTTGTCCATTTGAATAATAAATGAGCGTCCCGGCTCGACCTCTCTCGTGAGGTCACTGAAGGTGATGTATGACGTGCTGGCGGGGACATGTGCCTGACTGAGTCTGAACGCAGGAGGCGAGAGAAGGTTGATGAAGAATGCATGATCTCAGACAACTCTGACAAAAAACCTCAAATCTGAGTGAGACAGACTTGAACAAATAACTGAACAAACTGAACATGGATGACAGACAGACAGCAGAAATAACAACAGACTGGAAACAAAAATAAATCATTTTAAAGACTGTACTATAAAACTATACCTATTTTGAACTTTCATATACTGCTATTTTTCTATGATAGTACTACGGTGCAAATATACATTTATATTTACACATTTGCGAGACGCTTTTATCCAAAGCAATTTACATTGCATTGCATTATACTGTCTATGAAGAACCCATGACCTGCATGTATACTATAGTAATATGAGTTCATATCATGATGCCTTTTGACGATTTTACTATAGTTCTACCATGATTTTAGAAAAATCTACAATAGGAATACCATGTTTTTGGCAAATTAACTATATTAACATCAAGTTCTTGGCACATGTACTATGGTAATAATACGCTTTTTTTAGGAAAATTTACTTAGGTAATCCCATCATTTTTGGCACATGTACTTTGTTAATACCATGTGTTTGGCAAATTTAGTAAAGTAATACCACATGTACTTTATTTTACTATGGTAATACCATGATTTGGCACATTAATTAATGTATAACCATGTTTTTTTCGGCACATGTAATACGGAAATCCTATGTTTTATAGGAAAATGTGCTATGGAAATGCCCTGTTTTTGGCACATGTACTCAGTGTTGGGCGTAACTAGTTACAAAGTAATCAGTTACTGTAATTAAATTACTTTTCCTTTGAAAAAGTAAAGTAAGGGATACTTTGTGTAATATATGTGTGTATGCATTAGTGGAATTGACATCAAAATTCAAAGTCTTACTTTAAAATCTGTGCTTTAATGTGTTATTCTCACATTTGTTATACTTTGGTCAGTTTATAAGAATACTTTATGTAGTTTTTTATTATTTATTTGAATGAATTTAAATAGGCGTTTCATGTCTATCATTTGATCACTGAACTAGCCAAGGTTGATGAAGGCTATAGAAAGTAATTAATAATTAAATACTTTTTGGAGAGAGTAAAATGTACTGTACTATAATTACACTATTGAGTATGTCATTAGTAGTTCATTTCCTTTTAAGAGTAACTTGCCCAACTCTGCAGGTACTATAGTAATTACATGGTTTTTGCCACATGTCATATGACAAAACCATGTTTCATTTTAAATAAGCTGTTTCGGGTGGAAAGGGGTGACATGACTGAAGACTTTCTTTCAAAACCTCTAGTCAAACCAGCACAAACAACTAAATCAAAAGAATTTTGCAACAAAACTAAACTGAATAACAATGAAATCTCTGTGTTATTATAACTCATGACAACACGTTTGGACACAAATGAGGGTATATAACACTTTCATCCTCTGCAATGCCAAAACTGCATTGTTAAAACTCATTTACAGGCGTTTCACCACAATTTCACTGGGTGTGTTTTTACATCAGCCGATAGAATGCTCATTTTATCCTTAATGAAACACCGCCAAACTTTATGCGAAGAATAAGAGACTTATTATAAGAAGTAACCACCATTGACCTTCATGTCATTTCACACCATCTTAAACGAAAAAGTTTCACTGAAGAGAAACTTCTAAACTGACCGGACCATTTTTTATTCCTTATTGCGTACAGAAAAGCACATTACAGTGAGATAAATCACTTTTGGGTGACCTGTATCATTAAGTCCCGTTGCTTGTTGTTGGATGAGGTTTTAAAGTCTGGCGTTGGGTCATCGTGAGGTTGTGATGCGGTCGCCTCGTGGTTACCCGCAGGACATTAATCACATTATCCCAACTCTCCTCTGTCTTGTATTGTCACGTGTTGTCTTTGTAAACTGCGGTAGGGGTTTTGGATTAATTGGCCGCCACTATGCAAAGCAAGAACACTGGAACAGAAATTCAATAGTGGGAAGTGCAATGAATGATTAGAGAAACATTTCACTGTCGCTCAAAGCTTGAAAGGGAGAAAAATATGTAGCTGGATTCTTTATTTATTTATATGGAATCAAACTGTAGTGAATCATTGGTCCATTAGAGCTCAATGTCAGAGAACAGAACAGACGGCCGTGTACCGCAGAACAGGTGGTCAGACACAAAACACATTCATTGAAGGTGAACGATGGGTCAAGCAAAACTACACATGTGATGTCACACATATTCATTATAAACAAGAAATAAGCAATGGGCCTATTCCGATAAAAATTGGGTAAACTCGCACGAAATAAAAACACTAGCCAACAGCAAAAAAATCCAAATGATGAAATTCATTGAATTTGTTTCTTCTACTGTACACTATGGCAAGCCGGATAAGCTTTTAATCATCTCAGGATATTCATTTTTGATATCAACAATTCAATTTTTATTAGAAAATGTATCATTCTTGATATCAAGAAAAGAATAAAGATAAAATTTATAAGATAAAATCTTATTTCAGATATCAGAAATGCAATTCTTCCCAGCAAAAACATCATTTTTGATATCAATATTTGTGTGGGTAGAAGCAATAATGTCTGTTCTTGATATCAACAATTGAATTACTACAAGTGAAAATGTCAATTTATGATATCAATAATTACATTTTCACAAGTGACAATGATCATTCTTGATATCATCAGTGTGCTTGTTACTTGTAAGAATGCCATTTTAGATATCTTCAATTACTCTCAGATTTATTGATATCTGACATATAATTTGTAATATCAGAAATACCAAATGCAACATATTAAAATTAATTGACAGTAAAAATGATCATTCTTGATATCAAGAATAGAACTTATCATTTTTGATATCAGTGATTACATTTTCACTAGTAAAAATGACGTCATCATTTGCAGAAATGTATATTTTTGATATCAAATGCTTATATTGATATACAGATCTTGTTTCAGATATTAGAAATGCAATTCTTACTTGTAAAAACCACAATTTTGATATAACACTATAACTTGTTGCGAGTAAAAATATAAATTTCTGATATCAAGAATTCAATTTTCACTAGTTGAAATGCCCATTCATAATATCTGTAAGTGAATTTTAACATGATGAATTTGGTATTTCTGATATCAGGAAATAGATTACGAATAAACAGATATCAATAAATCTGAGAGTAACTGTAGATATCTAAGATGGCTTTCTTACTAGTAACAATTACATTTTGATATCAAGAATACACTTTTCTGCGAAAGATTGGGTGATCGTTGATATCAAGATTTCACATTTTTACTAGTGAAAATATAGCAATTGTTACCAGTAGAAATTATATTCTTGATATCTAAAATTAAAAGCTTATTCACCTTGTCATAGTACAAAGCCCTATCTAAACAATGCCATTTTTATGAGAGATATTGTCCAACAACAATGATCAGCATTCAAGTACATGCTTGCTAACTCTTGCTGAACATTCATTATGAACCGGCAGCACAGACGTCCATAAATCTTCACATCATTGACAGCCGGGTCCATTGCGCCACCTGTAACGTACCAACCGATATCTTATAATTAAAAGGTGGAGAAAAACATTGCATTAAAACGACGTGCGTGTTGCGCGCTGGCACGCCGACGCCGTAGATTTAAAAAGGTCAATTACAAGACGCACAGCACAGCAAGAAGCTGCAAACCATTAGCAGTCTGGCACCATCTGTTCTTATTGCAGGACGTCTACATGGCTCGATGCTATACAACCTCAGCATGTGGTTCTAAGAGATCCGCTGCTGAGTTAGCGCTCTATGCCGTAAAATGCGATGGGGAAGGGAACGCTGAAGTATCCTGTAAGTAAGATTGACTTTAATAGACTACAGGACAGTAGCCAAGATTGAGACACTTTTGTGAGAATTTTCTGTTACCATGTTCTCTGTCAGTCCTGTTATGCCAGAGTATTTTAGCCAGGGGCCTCAGGATGAACAAAAATGAATAAAATAAGCCAAAATAAGCTAAACAACAAGAAAACAGGATATTTCTTAGTGTTTGGTTATTTTTATAACATATAGAGTACACGCCTAGCTCTAGATCATTTTATTTGGCAGTAATAAGGAGGACTTCTGTTCTTGTGAACATGGCGGTGCCTCAAAGGTAAAGAGATCCAGTGAACTATGCAGCACACTTTCAGGACCCCGCAATTTATAACTTATTAAATAAAACATCAAAACAAGATTCATAATAGTATTCTTTAAAAGGAATATCACTATGTGAACACAGGGTTGAATTTTAAGTCTTTGCGGGCAGTATGGTGATAACATGAATATGACAACTTATGAGACAAACATGTTATTCAAAGAACACCCTAGCAAGATACACATTGTTGTAATTGGTGTTCAATACCACTTTTCCACCGGCTCAATATCACTTTCCACCCTGTTATAAGTTGACATTCTAGCCTTGTAAACGCTCATGTTATGATAAAAAATTTAGACTAATATCAGAGCTGATGTCTAGTGTACTCTTAAATAAAAAGCATATTTGATTTTAAAAGGTAAGGACTGCAGAGGATTTACCTCGTAACAGCGTTGATTCAGCTGGACTTCACAGTAATCGATGAAGCTATAGGCCGGTTCTCACGTGGGCTGATCCTTTGCTGGTACAAGATCCACTCTGGAGACGCTGGTGAAGCAGCGAGTTAAACAGGCGAGGCATCGGTCATCGAGGTCGACGCAGATGTTTGCTACTTCAAGCAGAGCAGCTGCCCTTTAAAGGTCACACAGTGTGGAGGTGTTCAGAATTATTATCCACAACAGATGTATCCGCTTAGTTTCCGCACAATGCAACAATCACTTATGTCAACAGCGAAAAAGACTAGAAGAGCAAATTCCGAGGAATAACACAATTTCTAAAATATTTGGGGAAGATAGAAACTAAACCTTTGCAAATAAAGATTCCCAGACTGATGAAAAGGAATTTGTAAGTATTTATGAGGTCATAAAATCGTATGTTGTGAATCGTGCAAAAACGTAAGAAAAAGCAATACTGAGAATGTACACATTCATATGAGTTAGCCAAAATTGGCCAAATCGTAAAATAGTTACGCTTTTGCCGTGGGATTGTTTTGGAAAACTCTCAATAATGTGCAAACAGACAAAATACTAGCCCACATGATAAGTATAGTTGAGTAAAGTAACACTGCTAAAGTTATTCGTTTTTTCTTGATTCAATTTAAAAAACTAAGTTCAAGTAATAACCTGGCTGCTTATTCTTTTTACTTAATTCAACTTAAAAATATAAGTTAACTCACTGAATGTCTCGTTGAGTTGCCTAAACCTGTTGAGACGACTATTATTTTTAAGTTGAACAAAATCAAAATTGAAAAGCAATCTGGTAAGGCTTAATTTTTTGTTGAACCAGCTATTTTTACAGTACAGTACAGAACAAAATAAATAGTGTAAAGAATACTAAAGTATCGTATGCCTTTAATTTTACCTTTCTTTACAAATAATTTAAATTTGGTGAATTATACTTGATATAACTATTAAATTAAGTTAATTAACTACAACTTTTTGTTATTAGTTGAAATTATGTAAATTTATAGTATTTCGTAAGGTTAAAAAACACAATGTTATCTATAAATTTTATTGCAATGTATTATAGTAAGCAGTCACACAACACATAAGCAAATTTATATATTATTAAATCCTGATAACCTACCAAACTCCATGCTAATTCTAGTCAACAATTTGCTATCTGTCCTGTCTGGAGATCTCCATCAGAATTGGTCAAGTTCTGATCAAAGCATTTAGCTCAACCAAACGTTTGTTTATCGAGAACGGATTCTGTACATGAATCTGGGTCTGAACACCACAATACCAGTTATCAGTGTTCACAGGCAGTGGGCGAGTGTAAACCACGGCCTCCTGAGACCCCCAACTTCATTCAAACAATGCTACCTGCAAAGCTAAAGAGTTTCTAATGGGGAGAGTAAAAGGATCAATAGTGTGATTAGCAACAGCCTTGTAGCTATTGTGTGCTGTTAGTAATCTATGGCATCAATATTAATGCCTGCGGGGACGGCGCACACGCTGATGGAAGAACAGGAGACTCATACAGGCTTTACCGCTCGGCCTATTAGAAACTGCTCGGCATCACGTGGCAGTCGATAATGAATTAAGCCGGCTTCGCTTTCAAAGAGTAGCCTACACTCGCAAGCATGCAGATTTCGTTGAGCGTGAAACCAGACCAGATAAACTTCTAGAACTTCACTAACAAAAACATGACATGGCCTTGATCTGAATCCAGAGGAAATGATCCTGGCCATGACTCATTTAAAGCGAAAGATCGTATTGATCGGGACTGACCCACGTGTAATCAAAGGCCAAAATGACAGCAGCGATTTCAGCGATTTCAAGTTATTGCTCACAGCATCATCACGCTCATTCATAACTCATGAAATTTCTCAGTCTTCACAATGCGTTCCTCCTAAAATTGAAATGGCCTAACCCTAACCTAACCCTAACCCTAAATGTGTAAAATGAATGGAAATGGTAGAGGTCAAATCATCTGGATTTGATGAGAAATCTTTGCGTCAATATTGTGATCGTTGAAAATATCGACTTTTGATTGCAGCCTTGACCAAAGTTGTTGACATCTCTACTCAAACTCTAATGACAGACACATTTGTGAGACTTCTCACTCCTTTTCTCAAGAAAAAATATCTAAGACGCAGATGAGACTACAGATGAGTCTGCATTTAATTTCACTGCAACTGATCAGTCTAGCAAACCAAGTGGGACGCAAACAATTTATTAGATTCCGTATAAAATAGAAAGCTGAAGCTCATTCACGTGTGCACACTGATTTCAGTGAATATATCTAAAGGAAGACGTGAGCAACTGCTCCTGCAAAGCATATTGATAAAATCCCACGCTAACTAATATCCATTTACTCACAGCGCTGACAAATTCAATATGGCTGCCTGTCCATTATTATTAGATTAATGCTCAACAATACACTCCGACAGGGACTAAATGGTAAAAGCTAGAATCATCAAAGTTCTTCTCCAGTGTTCTTTTCTAAACCATGCACTAAGGGGCGGGTTATAAAAGCGAAAGGGTAAAACCAGGCCTAGGCTCTTTTTGTTATTAACAATAATTATTTCTCTTTAGTTGATAATCGTTGTTGTTTGATTCTTACCTTGAAACACATCGGTCAAAATAATTAACCCCGATGGCCTATGTGCTGGACAAACGTGACCTCTGGAGGACGCACCCAGAAACCTATTTTTTTAAATTATATAAAAAATGTAGTAACCATGTTTTTTAGGGGGGGGGGTCGATTACCATTTTGTATCACAATGGTTTTAATATGATTACCATAGTAAAACTATGTACTTTCACCCTGTGGTTCATTTATTGTTGGATTAAATGGATCAAGGAAATGTTGATATTTGACCCAAACGTGAGTTCAAATAACCCAGAATTCTTTCATGTCTCATCGTAGCATACCCTTTTTGGTTAACTCGGTTTCATTATAGTAACGATAGTTCTGTGTTGTCTGTGGTCAAACCACGGTTTATTTTCTGAAAAGGTTGAGCCGTTGTCTGTGAGTTTCTGTCTTCTGGCTTGTTTTAAAAATCACTAAAGATGAAGCAATATCCCATGCAACCTTATCGTCACTGCATTCTCCGGTCTGTTAAAACTAAGGAGATTTTGAGTTTTTAGAAGAACTTCCCGGAGAAAAAGATGATGTAACTTTCCAGCAACAATCATCCAACATTTCAGACGCGACTCAACCTCAGTGGTGGGTTTGAAGAGTGCTCCGGCATGTTTTATAAAGATGTAAGACACGAGACAAGGCGACCCGTGGATTAGAAGGGTTAATCTCTTTCTCAAGTCGCACGTCCGTCCGCACACACGCGGCTCTTTGCGCACTTCTGACTCAATTAGAGGTCTCGGACTGTGACTGCCAGCTAGAATTCGTTACCGCGTTTCATTACAGACCCACGCGGGCCGAGTCCACCGAAGGGATGAGGGTCCAATCAATACAGTCGGTATCTCCTGCTTCTCATCTCTGTAGTCTGTGTCAGCACAGCTATCTGTAATAGATCTCAAGGATTATAGGAATTTCTAAAACACTGCGGCAGTCACTCGGCTGTGACCTGGACGCCTCGGCCCGTCTGGAGCGGGAGGGGACGCCGGGGGAATTAGCGGCCGAGGATGTCGAACGCTAGAGAGGGCGACTCAGGCAAGCAAACAGTCCATGTCATTTCTCTAATCCGTGTGGCATTTATACCTCCGCTGACAGATAATGAAAATGAAAATAAAAATGGGGGAAACGTCGCAGAGCTGAAGGTTTTAATCTGTTGCACGCTGAACTTGGTTTCTCTCCCGGTCAGCAAGCGTGTAAGTGCTGACTCACAGGAGATGTCACGGGGTATTTAGTGCTGTCACAGGGCGGTAACGGGTAATCCGGCGTGGCCAAACTTTTGACTGGCGGCACGATGCCTGGTCCACTTCAGCTTGACCTCCAAATGGCCTGCTTAGACAAAACACAGGACCTGATGCGGGGTTGCAAACTATTATAACATATTGTGATCATTTAAATCAAAATTTAGGCTTTTAACTCAAAGGGACTGAAATTAAGAAATGTTGCTTTTGCAATAAAGCGAATTAGGTCATCATTTCAAGGCGATACAATCATTCATAACAAATAAATAAAAATTAAACTAAATCTGAAACTAAAATGTGTAAATATGAATAATAAAATGACGAAATCACACAACAAAATTTATAAAAATTTAATTAAATTACCATGAATACTAAAAATCATAATCAATAAAAAACAGGTTTATATGGATATTATACAGTATTTTTGTAAATACACACAAAAGTTTTGAAAAGATTTAAGGCCACAAACCTTTTGCTCCACATTTCCTTTGTTTAAAGATGATTCATACATGACCTCTGACTCTGTGGCGTCAATTTCTGTCCGCGGTATACATCAGCTGGTCAGTGATTGGCCTGTGGGCGGTCTGTGGGCGTGTCCTCTGAGGCCGTGTTTGAGGTCAGCACTGAACCTGACCTATGAAACAACCTAGAAAAACAGCGACGATAACAGATGATATTGTTCAAAGACGAGCCAAACACAAACACAGTCACATTTGTTTTGTTACAGTAAACAGGGCTGTAGGAGGTTTTGTTCTGGAGTGGATCTTATTCACGAGTGGAACGAAAAGTAAATCCAGCGTAATGACATGAAGCAAAAGTGTGTGCGTGATGGTGTGATTTTGACAATTAGTTTGTTCGAGAGCTTTGTATTTAAATCATTAGTTCATTATACAAAACTATCAGTCTGAATAATTATCATTAATGATGTGAAATCATTTATAATCATTTAATACCACTGCTGCGAGTACTGTTTTCATGCATGTAACCCCACCGTCACGTATGAGCGGATCCTGTTTTCACGCCATCCGAGGATAATTTTACAGCTCTTTTTTAACTCAGGAGATCCGATGGAGTTCATATCGAGATCTTCACTCAATAATATTGATCAGACTTGACAAATCTGAGCTCGGTTTGAGACATTGTTGACATCTCTTCTGAAACTCCAGAGACATTTGTAAGATGTCTGACTCTTTTTCCTCAAGGCAGTAAAAGTTTCCATTTCATGTCCTAGATGTAAAAAAAATGAGGTCTTATCTGTGATTCAAAGGATTTAAAATGTTTTTCTTAAACAAGAAATGAAGATAAAATGACTGATCCTTGCCTAAATGAGGTCTGCTCTTACAGGACCGACATCCAGATATATTTCAGCAACGAAAAATTTCACAATTCAAACAAATCCGAGAACAGTCCTCGTTTGATCTTGAGATTCACCCACGGCCTTGTAATGCAGTCAAACGCTCTTAAATCCCCCGTGGTAAAACTGATAGATAAATACAGAAATGCATTTACAGTCAATTAAAATGCGGAGGGCCGAGTGGAGAGATATGTTCAGAGAGTGGGTCTTTGGAGTGGGAGATTAGTTGAGAACAGAATTGCCGTGAGTTATGTTGTACACAAAGCACTTGACATCACGTCCACATTCGTGACACGGGCCGAAGCCGTCCCTTTGCATAAGCACATTGCAATTAACCTCCAGCTGTATGAGGTCAGCCCACAGCAAAAACACTCCAAAAACATTATTGCTAACTTTATACCAGCTTTTTTTGATGACTTTATTCTTAGCCGTTTGGTCACTCAAAAGTGTGGGACAGGCACATTTACTTGAGAAACTCTCAAATAATAAAAAGTAAAATGCTGTAAATTAATATCTATAGTAAGCAATTCATTTTTAAAATAAGGCCAAATTTTAATTAAATTAAATTATTTTAAGTATTTTAAAGGGGTGATATGATACGGCTTAAACAATATAATTGTTTGTTTTAGATGCAATGCAATGTGTATACACGATCAAAAACTTTGTATTTTCAACATACCGTGCATGTTTGTATCTCCTCTTTGCTCCGCCTCTCTGAAACATGCAGATTTTTTACAAAGCTCATGGCCCGAAAAGTGAGGTGTGATCTGATTGGAAAGTTCATCAGTGTGTAGTGATTGGTGGAATAATGCAAGCGTGTGAGGGAAATGTAACGCCTCTGACCATATTTGGAACATCAGGTTCCTCTTCAACTGTACTGACAGGTACACCACCTTACTTGAGTATACATTTGGGCGGTCTTAGTCAAATCAGACCACCAACTGATGTATATTTGTGGGGGTGTGGTTACACGAGGCGTTTCAGGCAGGTCTGGGCGAGTGTTTGCTTTTAGATACAATGCATCTTTTCTTCAGACACTTACATTTTTGCAATTTTATGTGTTTAATGCATGCACGGGCAACACACCGAAGACACAGAAAAACACGTTTGCACCATGTGACCCCTTTAGCATTGTGATCAGAGTTCTACGTATGCTTCATAATCTTATATTAAATCTAGGGCTGTCAAACGATTGATCGCGATTAATCGCATCCAGAATAAAAGTTGACATTATATATGTCTTTGTACTGTGCATATTACCTTTGTGTTTATTAACACTTACACACACATGCATATATTTAAGAAACATATTAAATATAAAAATGTATAAACGGTTGTGTGTAATATAAATTATTGGTAATTATCAATAATTCACACCCCCAAAAATCTATATATATATAAACATTTATGTGCATATTTCTGTATTTATAAATACAATAAACAAAATGCATGCACGTCCAGCCTGACATCACAAGGTGAATCGTAAAATACATGATTCATAAAAATAAGTCGGTTTCGATGTTTTGCATTAAATCGAGATGCTAGATGAGGTTTTGAGTTCTTAACAGAGAAACAGAACTGCATTTGATCATAAAATATTTTAAAAAATCTGTGTTTCAGTGAAACCCTTTGCTTTCAAGCAGGCACGCTTCTAGACCGTCTTCACCTGTGACGGTAAAATGAACAGGTGTCGTTTGAGGAAACCTTCCCGGGCGTCTGACTAATTGTAGGCAGATTGTAAGCAGATGTTGTTGACGGGGTGCCACTGCAGGCTGACAGGGTCTTGACAGGTCTCAGGTCAGCAACAAGACGGAAAAACAAAAAAGCATCGAAGGCTTCTTTCTCACCCCCCTCCCCTTCGCTGTCATGACACGACGTGACTATCTGTGACCGCGCAGCTGTCGAAATCCATTCAGCGCGGCTGGCAGCAGCCCGGGGGGCGCAGGGCACCTCGCTCGCATGACTGTAGAGAGAAGACCAAAGCTCTCCTGTACACAAAGGCGTATGCGACATGCCATGACAAAACCGAACGGCCTGCATGTGCCATCCTTTTTTTTGGCGTTCCCGTAGTGTGAAATTCAGCACTGAGGGCGGAGGCTTAACATCTCCTCAAATAAAACGCTGTATTGAGTACAGACGCGAGCGTTACAAAAATGATTTGAGCAATTGGGGAGGGTCATTTTAAACAGTAAACGGTGAAAGAGTAAATCTCATAGACATGCGCAAGTGCATTGGGATGGTTTGGGATTGTACTTCAATTGGTGTAGAATTGTGTTTAGCTTTTCATAAACATAACATTTTAAATACTTGTCTATTAAGAATCTAGTGAGAATCACCATTGAGAATGATAATTACAAAAGCTCAAACGTGAAACATCTGGATGGATTACAGTCTATTTTTAAATGTGACCTGAACATGGCTGTGAAGCTGAGAAATTCTCACATTTGCAAAAACATTTAAAGGGATCGTTCACCCAAAAATGAAAATTCTGTCACGATTTACTCGTAACCTGTATAAATTTTTGTGCTCTCTTAAACACAAGAAAGATATTTAGAAGAATGTTAGCAACAGGGACTTATTGTACATGGACTGACATTCAACTTTAAGGTTTCGCATTAGTCAAGGACACATACAGGAAAAAAAACAAATATCATTTAAACAATCCCAAAGTTTCATTCTTGCGTATTAATTCAGAATCGTCTGTGGCAGTTACTCTAGCATATTTTATAAAGAAAAATGTTATTAAAGCTGCAATCTGTATCTCTCTATCGCCATCTCTGTCTGAAATATAAAATCGCAGGTTGCATTACATTTCTTGTTGAAGTCGGATTAGGGTGAAACTGACCCGAAAACTGATATCAAATAAAATATTAATAAAATATCTTGTAAATATGAAATTATTTTTAGATATATTAAATTAAACATAATCAGGAATGTTGCCTCAGCAATAAGGTAAAATAAGCACTAAAATTACTTAATAAATTATTGAATAAAATTACCTAAATAGCAATAATTTTCCCTGAAAGTCGCTTTTGATAAAAGTGTTTGCTAAATGTTCACGTAAATATAAAAAAAAAAATGACAAAAGCACAATTGCTGACAAATTCTATCAATAAAAATTAACAAGGCTATATACATTAAAATCTTATTCAAATTATTGTTTCAAACACATCTTTTTATGTATTTGCTCAATTTCTCATTTTTGCTTGTTTTTAACACAAAACTACATATTGAAGCTTGATACTGTATATATATATATATATAATAGTCGCTTTCATGACATTTGTGCCAGTGGTTTCAATTCATACGGATGGCTTTAAGCATCATCCCTCTCTCCTCACCTGTGGCCGAGTGTCTTATCTCTGTGTGTTGAGCTGGACTCAGAAACTTCCGTCTGGAGGGAGACGGTTACTTTAACACAGTTCCCTTCAGCTTCTCAAAGGATTTCGGTCTCTGGATGCCAAGATTGCTAAAGTGAAAGGTCAGCTGAAACAATTATTATTTTAACATTTTTGCAGCAATCTCTCATATTCTTCCTCTCTATGCTCGCTTTATGCTGCCAGCTGGAGATGAAATAATCACATAATGACATCCTGTCAGTTTGCCATCGCATTAATCCGGACATAAACAGAGCTATCGACAGGGCCATTTTTAATGAAAGGCAACCAGAAGAAAGGCCAGGCGGCTGTAATTGTTCTAATTTGGAGCGGATCGATGGTTTTGGCAGAGCACAAATCACACGGCTACACAGGCACATAAAAGCCGCCTGTCACACAACACCCCCCCGCCCGCTACCAGACGCTCATTCAATGCACTTGGCACGACGCAGGACCGGCAAAGGTGGTTCGCCATGATTTTCAGTTCTCCGTTCAGACCGAACGGCTTTCATGGTGTTATAGAGTTCGGTGGCGTCTTTTAATACACATCTCCAATGACAGCGCGTGAAAACACTGACGTCAACTTTATCACAACACAACGCTTCACACTTTAACTATTGCAAATACTATTATGTGACCTTTCACGTCGTGTTGAAAGATTCATTTTGCACTTAACCGGCGCGGATTGATCAAGCAACCCATGAAAAGGAAAAACCACGGATGAAGTCTCTCGAGTCTACAATCAAAAGTCAATATTATTGAAGATCTCAATATGAACTCAGACATTTCTCATAAGATCCAGATAATTTGAATACTAAAATCTACATTCATTTCACACCTCCACACTCTTCATGCGTTTCAACAATTACACCTTCATTTGATTCTCTTTTTATTAAACTTTAAGGAGAAGTAAAACGACGACTTCACTAAAACACAACTGACCACTCCATCAAATCTCCTGAGCTGTGAAAGAGCAACATCTGAGCATTCTTCTGTCATCATTATTATTTGTTTTGCTCGGTAATGCGTTTTGAATCTTTTATGTTGTACATGATTTCAATGCATTGAATGCAGATTTCCACGTCAATATTTATCGAATGTACTCAAGTTTATATGATTCCAATCATCGTACTGTTACGTTCGGTTACTGTCTTCTACGCTCGAGTAAATTGACGGCGTCTAAAATTGTAAGGAAAGGAAAACCTCTCTCATTAGCCCCAGTTTCTCAGGTACATTTAATTAAATCTGAAGTACCAACAACGTTAATTGCCTATTTCAAAGAAGCACATATGGTGTCAGATTGAAAATGCTGAATGGAATCCAAAGTTATGACGCATTCCAGCCCAGCGCAGCAAAAGGCCTTAATGTCACTGCCTAACACAACTGCAGGTGTTCCACAATTAGAGGAAATTGAGTTTCGCCTATTTATTCAAATGAGTTTAGAATCGCACCTTGGCGAATGTGCTTACCTGGGCGAAAGGCGGCAGGTTTTATTTAAATGTCAAGAGAGAGGTGTGGATGATATAATGAAGGGAATACATTTACATATAAAATGGCTTCTTACATCAGCAGGAAATTAAATTGCGTTCGAGTCCTTGTTTCTGGATGACCGAAGCAAAATTGAGATAAACTATAACACACTTATGCTTAAGATCTCTGGTGAACAAAAATAAAGCAGAATTGTACTTTGTTTGTTTTGTATACAAGTGCATTTCATCAGTGTTTTACTGATATTTATCTTCTGCGCAACGGGGTTCTTCTCCAAGATCCAAATGCAGCTCAGCTGGTTCGGTCAAATCTGTCATCTTGAAATGCAAAGAAAAGTGACACTAACATTTCTTTCTTGACATGGGTTACGTTTGACCACATTTGATGGGTCCTGATGGTGAGGTTGAACAAACCCACAATCCTGAATATTCAACTGATGCTCGACGTAAGGGACCAGGCCATGGAGTCTTTTCACCCGGACCAGCAACATATTAAAGGGACAGTTCACCCATATAAGCATTCTTCCAAACATCTTGCTCTGTGTGCATCAGAACAAAGAGATTTATACACGTTTGGAACAACTCGAGGGAAAGTAAAAGATGAAAGAATTTTCATTTTGGGTGAACTGTCCCTTTAAGTTTATAGAAGATGTTTATGGACTTCCATTTCTCTCTCCTGTAATGTGTCCTGTAATTCTACATATAATCTCGACTTTTACACCGTCTCATCCCAAAACTTCTCCAGGTTTTAATTACACCTTTCAAAATGTGCGCATCTCATAAAAAACATGTTGATGCGTGTATTTCTTCATGGGGAAACAAGGCTTATTAAAAACACGCTCTGCTGAGTCTGTAATTGGCAGCGGTTTTTGAGAATAAGTTGGCAGAACCCGTGCCAAGGGGAGGGTGGGGATGATGCTATAGAGAACTGGACTATTCCTAGATCTAGAGAAAATACTCGCCCTTTAGCTGAGGTCAAATCAGAGGAGTGTCACAGTGTCAGTGCATGTGCATTAACTCCATTAGGAGACACAACAACCGTACTTACCCTTTTAGACTTGCCTTCCCAAACATTCAGACATGACTCTCGGTTGGAGATCAGCGACTGGTCAATATGCATTGTATACAAGTACTGTAGAAGAAAAACAGGTTTTACCAGGGCAGTTTAGCAATCATCCACGTGTTTCCCTATCGTGATATTGATGGCTCATGTTTATACATTTACCACTAACAATAAGATTTATAATGTATCAACCAGTTTTGTTATATATGTAATATATTATTAGCAATAAAAAAGTTGTTCAACAAACTTAATTGAATTATGGTAAACTTTTTAAACTATTGTTTATTATCTTGTTGAATTATCTTAATTTTTTTAAGTAGTCTTGATTAAATTAATTTGTGTCATATGCAGATTTGACATAAAACCAATACGAAACCCAATTTTATCAACTAGATTGTTTAATGAAAGCTCTCAAGAATATTTAATATTATACATTGTTAATATCAATTAGACAATACTTCATTTCAATCAACACAAGAAAAATGCATAAGGATTGTAAGCGCCCACGATCTAACCAAAAGCAACGCTTTTAAAAACCACAAAACTCAAAAATATAACAAACTCTTCAAAACCTTAAAGATAAATGAACATTAAACACTACCAAGTGTTTATTTTGACTTAAAGACGCATAAAATAACCCTTATTTTATAAAAACAACTCTCAAAATCCAGTTATACGCAAAGCATGCTTGGAAATATAAGTTCTCTTCCCAATTGTAATTGCAACTCCTTTACACTGTCCCAACATGAATGGATTCAGTTATATGACTTGACAATAAAAACAATTATGTTGTGACCAAATTTTCCAAAAGTTGAGTTGATTTAACTTAAGCAAGTCAAGTAAATTGAAAAAGCAGCAAAAATATTTTTTTGAGTGGGTGGACAGAATTGTTATTTACACACTGAAAATAAACACTGATCTAGACTCAATAATGGTGCTTAAAAGGTTCTTCACAGCGATGCCACAGGAGAACCATCTATTTCTTCCTTTTTTATAATCTGAAGAACCCTTTTTATGTACACTGTAAAAAATGAAAAGCTGATTTAACTTAAATTTCAAGGCAACTCGCTTCAGAGCTTTTTTGAGTTTACTCAGCTTTTGGCCAAGTATTTCACCTAACTCAATTAACTGAGTAATGTGACATGACTGTAAATCGGAAGAAAATAGTTGAACCATCTTCAAATAAATATGCAACAATCAAATTTCTGAGTTCCCTCAACTACGGACTTAGTTGACCCAACTCAAAAGATTTTGTTTAATATAACATTAATATATATTTGTTCTATTATTATATACACATTCTACTTAATATATATATAATATAAACACTTCACCTAAGTAACTGCTTCAACTGTTTGTGTTTTAAACATTATAGTAGTGACCTCACTGCGTCATTTACTTCAGACCTCAACACTGACCACATGAGCCTCAATCATGGTAAAAATCATAAAACATCATATAATTAAAAAACAACTCAAAATACTGAAGGTAACTTACAATGACAACAAAAACAAAAAATATAGCCAGTTTAATAATCTTAAACTGCGAATTGATAATTCTGCAATGCATGCTTGGGACTTTTAAACACTAGAATAATTTTCAGAGATTACACAGTTTGGCAAGTGGTCTAAATTCTTGACACACTTTGGACAATCACTAAAATATCCAAGTACCGTCAACAAAAGAATCTATGTTGGTACCATATTTAGACTAATTTTGTTCAGATTACTCACAATAACACATTCTTCTTTGTTCAAGTAAGTTTATTACCTTTGTTGGGAGAACAATTTGAAGTTGTATTTTTTAACAGCACAAAGAACTTTTTGTTACACAGAAGGGTTCTTCATACGGTTCTTTATGATTCTTCGATGGCTTCGAAGCATCTTTCAAAGCACTTTTTTTTGAAGAGTATGAAAGAGTGAAATGTTTCTTATAAGTATACTTAAGATATATACTTTCATTAAGTTAAAAAGTGTCTTATTGATTGTTTCAGAGTGTAAAGAAGTTTGCGAAGATGCACAGAGCTTTTACGTTGCGTCACTCCATGATCTTTATTTGGAAGTGATCAGTTCTGAATTTTACAAACAAACAGCAAATAAATGATGTAAAATGTTCATCAGCCATCCCATAGGAGTCCCTCATAAATTCACACCCGAAAAAAACACATACTTCATCAAGAATCTCTAGCATTCTAGCATTGATGGGAATTCTTTCTGCAACAAGAGCGTTTCATAATGGTCTCATGGCTGAAGTGGATTAGAAAGGTTATTGGTTCGGTTCGTCATCAGCTCTGAAATGGCAGAACCTATTAAACAGTTTAATCTTTACTCTTTTTCATCAGTAATTACACGATTAAAAGTTTGAAGTTCCTCTTGAATTGCTCGGTCTTTCATAATACACTCCAAGACTCAACTTCTATGATTATACCTTGTTGCCCAAGCGCACAACCTCCTTCTGAACATGAATATGTGAGTCTTCAAAGGACACATAATCCAACATTAATTAAAGCGCCTGTATTGCAGGGCACATAAGTATCTGGATATAAACTAATGCTGTTGAAATGAGCACATCACACGCACGCACGCACAGTCGCACACACACGGATTGAATGCGAGAGAGCTTTCATTCGACTTTATGGCAAAGCTATAACCCCAGCAGATCTATATTTACATTTCCTCCCTCGCATTATTTCACGACAACATACGACCAGTCACCACAGGGCCAATGAAATTTTAATCAGGCAGGCCGACTTGATAAATGTAAAGGAAAAACAGCCACATATCACTCTTATCAAGAGCACACTGATGACTGATGCTTATAGTGAGAACAACGTGGGTTTATTCAATAGACAAACCAACAATATGCAAATGAGATCTCATAATTATCTCAATCGTTTGACCCGGACAGCAGTGAGATTTAATAGAGAGACTTTTAAGACACCTGCTTCTCAAATGTTTCTCACGAGGGCCGAGACCTCATGTCTCCTCTTCAGGGATCTCAACGTCTTGCGATGTGAGTTGCCAGGATTCCAAGAAACCTATCTGTATTTTATTTAAAAAAAATTAATTGACTCAACGTTTATTATTTAATTCTTCAAAGTGATGATACTTTGTTTAGCCAACTTAAATTAGTTTGTTTATGTAATGCTGATTGCCTTTTTTTTTCTAATAAAGATATTATTGTCACAACAAAATTACTGTTGTTCAGGCAATTCATTTATTTCTGTTGTGTGGATGAAAATGCTAAATTAGCAAAAGGAAAAATTCCAAGTACTCTTTAAGTAATGTTAAATATGAAAATAAACAAATGTATTTGTCTTTTACTACAATTGTAAATGCCTCAAACAGACCTAAAAATGTATTAAATACCGTAACCATTTAAACACTTATAGCTCAACATTGAACACACAAATCTCAACTATGGTAACAATCAAAAACCATCATTCATTAAAAGAACTCTAAACTCAACAGATAACAAACTGTCTCAATGATATTAAAGCATAAATTTAGCCAGTGAGAACTTAAACACTAATCTTTAAAAGAAAACTAATAAGAAACACAGAATTGAACATGCTGGAATGAATCTTGGGGACTTTCAAACTCCTGCAATATTGCTTGTTCAGAATACTCTGTTTTGTAAGTTGGGCAAACTTTCTGAATCATTTGGCCCAAAACTTGAGAAACTAAGTCCAGTCAACAAAATAATCTTTGTTTGAAACATCTTTAGGCTCATTTTGTTCAGTATATGCAATACAATCATTTGACTCACTTAACTAAAAATGCTGTGTACATGTTAATCATTTATCTTTGTAGGGACAACATTTTGCATGTTATAAATGCTTAATAACCCTTTCCTGTAGCTCAGTGGTAGGTTGTGGGTTCGATACCAGGGGATTGTAAATGCCTATTCAAAATGTATAGGATAAAGCAATGTAAGTCGCTTTGAATAAAAGCGTCTGCCAAATGCCTAAAATCTCAAATGTAATATATGTATTCATCATTATTTATTTGCAAAAAAGTCTGTCAGACTGGAGACTGAAGGGTGTTATGTTGGTTTTCTTATTATTGCATATTTCATAAATGGTTCACATGTTTGCTAACATTTATAACTCTTAACATTTTTTTCAAGTTTGGTGTTTTGAAGTTGTGAATGAATACTTCACAGGCGTTAAAGTGCACTTTCACAGGCTGTCAATACATCTTGATACATGATTCACATCAGAGATGTTTCCTTGTGAGCAAGCATTCTGTTTCTACAATAAATCAATGTTTTCTGGTTTTGAGTTTTTCAGTCTTCCGTCTGACAGATTATTTTGCAAACAACATCAAGATAATAATGAATCTGCTTTCGAGTCGCTTAAATAATTAATAAATACTGTCACAGTTACCGCTGTATTGTACATCAATGACTACAATTGCATGTGTACTATACACCAGTACTGACAATAATCAAATGATAGGCTACTACACAACTGATAATATTATCAATAATTCTGCATCCTTTTAAAATGTTGCCATAAGTGCTACAATGGTTACAAATTCTCCATCTGAGCTTTCAAATTATGAGTCTGATTGATTAACAAAAGAAAGAGAAAAGCTGTATTAAATATAAATTTGATTGGCATGGTTTAATAAAAAAAAATTCAATACAATTTGTGATGATATCGCTCTTGTAAACTCAACACAATTGTTTAGTGAAAATCTGATATTGTGACCTCCCTAGAAAGTCAATGGGGACCGATGTTTACTTACCAACATTTTTCAAAATATCTTCTTTCATGTTCTGCAGAAGAAAGTCATACAGGATTTAGTATGTGATCAGACAGTTTTCATTTTTGGGTGAACTTTGCCTTCAAGAAGATGAGTAAATGTTCATTTCTTTAGAACCTTCTTCAACGTGCAACATACATTACCATGTGAGGAACATGTTGAGAGAAGTGTCGTGTCAAACCTCCTTCACTCCTTTCTTTCTCCCATTTATTGCCATAAAACTGGAGGACATTAATATCATAAAAATGAAATTCTACTTTCCCTTTTCTAGCTCCTATCCTGACACAACAGTATTTTGTGGTTGTTGTATCCGCTCTATATTTTCAGTGCAGTAAGTGCCGAGTCTGCACTCGAGTTACGTTATGACAAGGCGACATTCATCACATAATGAACTAATGTAAGCTGCAGGAAACAATCTAAACAGAAGCCATCTCAGCATCACACGGACTGCTGAAGAGAATCTACAGTCTGGATTCTGCTCTGGTCATGTTTTATTAATAACTAGCTAAGTGTGCGGAGGATAAACCTGCAGAACGTGCCCTTCCACGCCACCTCATGACAGAACGTTTACATGGATCAATGTGTGTCTTCTTAGGGTGCAAAAGTACAGACGGTGTTATGGGAAGCCCAGACGTACAGTATATTGAGAGCTTCAGAGTTGATCTCCAGCACAGAGTCGGTTGTTAAACAGTACACTCCTGCCCCCTAATGGTAGAGAGGCAATAATACAAATATAAAAGGTTAAAGTAGTTGTATATATAAAAACAGTAAGCCTTAAGGTACAAAGGTTTAGCAGTATTGTGAATACACTGATGGTTAAGGCCTGCTTAAAACCCTTTTACAATACAACATGACCATAAGTTCGTAAAGGGATAGTTCACCCAAAAATAAAAATCTTGTCATTTTCTCGTGTTGTTGAAATATGACCATTCTTTGCAAAAGAAGATATTTTGAGAAACGTTTCAGTTTTGTGTTAACACAATGGAAGTCAATGTTGTTGGCTTATCGACATTCTTCAAAATATCTTTTGTGTTCTTCAGAAGAAAGAAAGTCGCACAGGCGTGGAATGACATGAGTGAATGCTAAAATCATTTTCTTTTTTGCGTGACCTATCCCTTTATTGCTTTTAAAAATTGAAAATTTTAGGACACAAATATATAGTATTCTTTATTTGTTAGTACAGTAAGTCAATAGTTAGTCTCTAAGTGCTTACAGTTATATAGAAAGTAACATGTGAATAGATATTCAACATGATATCAGTTGCTATATTGTGTATTTCAGCATGCTTTAATGGAATAAGCATTAAAATAGATCTGTTTAACCGAGTTCATTTAATAGAAGCCAATATGTTCCTCTAACAACAAAAACATGTGCTTTATATTATTCCAATGACAACGTTAAAAACAGCTTTAAGATTCATGAATTTCTCATCAAAGCCCTGCGCTAACCTCCAGTAAATCAAATGCTCTTGCCATTTTTCTAACATTTAATTTACGGCATCCTCAAAAGAAAAGTGAAAGTGCTCTCCATACTTGATTATACATGTGCTCTGAATAATCACAACTTTAAAAACCGTAGCCTGAAAAATAATGATTGGACAGTGCTACTGCTAAGTGCTTACCATGAGTAAAAACAAGCGTTGTTGACAAAAAAAATCCACTTACTTGCCAAAATACCTGTATTTTTCTAACATTTCATTTACAGCATGTCCAGGACAAAAGGCGAAACTGTCTCCATGCCGGATTAAAACAACATTTCATGACTTGTGGTTAAACCAATAAAAGCACAATCAGATCACACCTGCAGAGAAAACAATCACATGAGATTTTGTAAGTCAAAATTTGCCATGTTGGCAGTGTCTGACCAGGCCGCATAGTCAGCTCCATCCATCTCAGACGCAAGAGCATTTCCTTGAGCCAAACTGTGATTAGCTCCTCCAATAATGACCTTACATTCTGGACATTTGGCTTGTTCCATAGCGCCTCCACAGTCACCAATTGCATACACGTGACCGTTGGGACATTTGTACCAGTGGCCTTTATTCAAACCGATGGCTTTGACAATCATCAATCTCTCGTCATCTGTGATGCCTAGACCACTTCGTGGTAGTCGGGGGTCGATCTCTACAAACATCATCTTCACAGTAAGTTCTAGACCCTCAGAGAAGGGCAGCATGTCCTCCAGGATCTCTCGTAACTGTCTGATCTCTTTGTTGAGCCCGACTCCCAGAACCTTGAACTGAGACATCTGACAACGGGCATTGAGCTCAGCCAGATGGGAGAGTCTCCTAAACTCACGTTCAAGATCGTAAACCTGCTGGTTTGAAAACCTTTGGTTTGGATGCAGAAGAAATTTCAAACACTCGCCAATTCTCCTTGAGAACATGTCGCTGTTGTCTGGTGATGAACACTCTTTCTGCATCTTTACTAGCTTTGCAAACTTCTCAAGAAAGGTCATCAAGTTCTCAAGTTCCCACAGGCGCTGGAGTGAAAGGTCAGTCGTGTCGAGCCATTTTTTAACCATGTCATACTCTGCAGGAAGGTACTGTATCAGATGAGTCTTTCCAACCAGTTCCAAGCTGAGGTTATCCTGTTGTTGCCTGATAACCGCTGGGACACCATTTATCTTCTCCTTGACCATCTCAATTGCTGCCAGGCTTCGGTTGATGTGAGTGCCATACCTCAGGTTTCTACGGATGGGAGTACGACACCTTGGACAATTCTTAAGTTTGATGGCCCTTTGATCCAGGTTAGCCTCTTGGTCTTCGTCAAGATTTATGTAACGGTCCATTCCTGTAGACTCAAACAGATGATTGCAGTCTTCAAGTTGAATGAAACATGCATCCGGTTCATCCTCAGTTCCAAAGAAGATTTCCGTAACTTCATCTGCATGGCAAACGCGACACTTGTCAGGACAAACGTCTCCACACAGACCAATGCATCCATGTCCACAGGGCAAGGTTTTGTTACAGGGAACAGAGCAAGGGGGTCGGTCACATGGTTCATGACACAGCTTGGTACAGCAGTGGTGTGGGCACTGCCATGCACAGGGTTCTTTGCATGGGGTACAAGGGACACCGCAAAGCTTCTTGCAGATGCTGTGGACACAGCGGTTCTCGCAGTCAAAGGAACAGGGTGGACAATCTCTTACGCAGGGCTCCTTACACTCATGAGAACAAACAATGATACGTTGGCATTTATATGCGCAACCTTTGTGTAAGCGACCTTGATAACATTCATGGCAAACCCCTGGGCAGGGATGCCCACATTTCAGGGTAGTGCCACATTTAGTTTTGCACCGTGGCACCCTATTGGGATCTCTGGAAATTGAGCATTGCTCATTCTGGGTGTGGCCACATTTCTGCTCCACGGGAACTTTCACCGTGCATCGAGTTGAGCACGATTCGCCGCACTTTGCTTTGCAGGGGTGACCGCATATCAGGGTCTTTTGGCAGGGCTCTTGACACACAAACGTCACAGGTTCTTGGTGGCAGGGCACTTTCTGCATGTGCAGACAAGATGGTATCATCTTTTCTATGGGTACCTGACATTTGCCGCAGTCCTGATAACAGCGAAGTGGACATGGGTGTCCGAGTTCACACAGCACCTTTGTGCAGTTCTTGATGCACTGATACTTCTTGTGGTCAGCGTCATAAGGGTGGCACATACGTGTGCACACGTGGCCACAGTCCAGACGATACTGGCAGGGCTGATCGCAGCCACCCTCAGGGGCACTCTTGAAGTCTTCGGCATTGGTAACTTGGGCTTGTTTATCTGGATGGTTAAGACAACTCAGTGTTAAAGCACGACCCACTTGACCGCTCTCTCTCAGAGTGTGAAGGATGTTGCTCCACAGCGGAACCGACCCCAGCATTTCCATGTTCCCAATACAATAGAGAGCCATCTTGGCACGAGAGAGTGCCACGCAAACGCGATTTGGAATGTTCAGGAAACCGACCCTCTTTTCGAGGTTGCTGCGAACGAGGGACAATATGACAATGTCATTCTCTTCCCCTTGATATTTGTCGACTACGTGGACCTTGACGCCAGAAAACTGAAGAGCAGTCATGTACCTTCTCAGGCAGTAGAGCTGCCCGGTGTACGTGGTAAGAATGGTGATCTGGGAGGGCTTGTATTCTTGACACAGCAAATAGCGGCAAAGGGCGACCACAAATTGAGCCTCGTGAGGGTTCTGGTGGCTTCGGCCATCTTTGATCTCCTCTTCAAGTTGACGATGATCCACAAAGAAGAGGTTCGTCATGATCCCCTGCAGACGATATGTTGTCAGTTTCGAGAAGCAACAATGTTCAGTGTGTGTAAATACTAGGGCTGTAACTTTAAATGTATTTGTACTGAAGCGTACAAATGATGTCCTTTAACAATATTTTGGCATAGAATTGTTTTATTTATTGGACAGGTTCTATGTATTATTTTCTTTTTCTTTCTGTCATGCTTTATTTAAACCAAGCCTGCACTTTGTTTAAAACCGAGTCAAGTACCGAACCGTAAATTTTGTGTACCAAATACACCATCTAGTCAATATATTTTAAGTTCCATACCTTAATGTTGTCATACTCCAGGACAGAGGGGTGATTTTCCAGTTCGGAGTAGATGTGAGGGGTCAAGAGTCGAGCGATGCTCGGCCTCATGCGATGCTAGGAAAACACACCCAGAGGATAGAAAATAAGCATTTTTTTTGATAAAGTTCAACGGATGATGTGATTAGGGTTCATAAACTGACCTGGTAGTTGAGACGCTCGAATGGGAAACCCACTTTGATCAGTCTCTCAAACATAGATACCTCTAAATTGAAGTTCCTGGCAAGATCATACACCGTTGCGCTAGGTCTCAGCTATGCAGAAATAAATGCAAAAAGACTTCTTGTGAGACACCCGACCGCCATACTGCAAGTTTAACTAAATAATAGTTGATAAATATACTTAAAACTGAAGTGTGTGATTGTTGATGTGCAGAACTGTCAAAAGCATTTAGCGGGACCAAAAACTGGTGGCCCTGATTGTCTACATATCTCCATTCCTCCTATTACCTGTTGGTGATCTCCGATCAGAATGAGATGCTGACAGGTTGAACTGAGCGTGGTGATGGTATGAGCCTCCATCACCTCCGCAGCCTCCTCCACCACCACCAGTCTTGGTTTCAGCTCCTGCAGAGCTTGTCTGTATTTAGCCGCTCCTGTGGTCGTCATGCCGATGACCCGAGCCTCCTGAAGAACGCAAAGGTCCTCACGAAGGCGAATTTCATTGAGGCGCTCGGCTGCCTCCTGATACGTCTGCTCGGCCTGGAGAGCCTTGGTACGGAGGTCGATGCGATAGCGCAAAACCCAGAGACTAAAGGAGAAGAGACGAGAGTTGGAATCTGATGCACTGTAAATGGCTTTTATTTGACACCTCTCAGACTAATTAAAACCATAATGACCATAACTAGACAATAAATACAATTAAAAAAAACATATTGGAACAATAACGTTTGTTGTATATTCTAAAACCCATAAATAAATTCATTTTTTCTTCAGATTAAGATGTCACCTGCTGAGTGACGATCCAGTAAGGAATCAGTTGTTGTATACTGCCATCTAGTGGAGGAAGTGCGTCAGCGCTACAAAATGTGTGTGTGTGTGTGTGTGTGTGTATGTGCATGTGTGTGTGGGTATGCGTGTGTGTGTGTGCGTGTATGTGTGTGTGTGTGTTTATGAGTCTATTACCGATACAATCTCCATCGGTCTCTCAGACAGAAGTTCCACACATTGGTTTCATTGTTCTCCTCTTCCTCACTCATAACCGAAGACTTCATCAGTTCGTGTTTGACCGTTTGCTTCATTTTCTTCTTCTGGTGTTTTTGAAACTACAGGTACACACATTAACAGGATTACAACACACAATTTTAACCAATAAAAGGTTATCAATTGCAGCATGAAAGGGCTTGTTCACCCCAAAATGGAAATTTAGTCATCATTAACTCTCCTCCCCCATATACTGCCATAGTAAATAAATACTATAGGAGTCAATGGGTGATGAGATCTGTTTTGTGGCTGACATTCTTCCAAATATCTTCCTTTGTGTTTAGCAGAACAAATACATTTATTTAGATATGGAACAATCTGAGGGCAAGTCTTTTTAGGGAAAACTTTCCCTTTAACTCACATAACTTAGATGACATCACCAGGTTAAAATACAAGAACACATGCACCAACCAATAAACCACAAGTGCGAACTATTAAAAAAGACCAATACCTGGAAACCCTCATCATCAGTTGCAGTCGCACTGTGCTCTGTATCATTGACGCTCATGGACAACATGAGCTCAGCCATAGCATCAACCTCGGAATCTTCTTTCCTCTGATTCTTACGTCCATTTCCTTCCTGGTGCTCGGCATCCACCAGGATTCTCTCAGCCTGGATCAGATCGGCCTGTTCTTCAATCTCTAAAAGTTCCTCGTCCTCTTGCGCTTCATCTGAATCTGCTGCCTCTGAGAGTGAGATAGAGAATTCACAAAATATATAAATCAACGTGAACTTATGTTCAGTTTAGACATACACACACTAAACGGTTTTAATCGTGTAAACAGAGCGATTGGTTTTGTTGTGGTCATTATGGTCTTACCCGCCCCACCAGCTCGCTGTGGTCTCGGTTGGAACATCGAGAATCCGAGGCCCAGCCATTCTGTTATGAATGAAGACTTCTTCCTCTCAAACCCATCCCACGTCTACAGCAAAAGCATAGAAAAGCGTTAAAGGACTGTACTTTATCATTTAAATTGTTTAAATAAACAACAGGCCATAAGAATCTTTAAGAATCGTCTGAAAACACATCTCTTCTATGAACACCTGACGGAGCTCTTTTCTACTCTTTCAAAAAAAAAGTGACTAAATGTAAATGTTTGTTAAAGAAATGCACTTCACAATGAAAGTCTTTTCTTTGTTAACTTCAGAGAATACAGAAGGACCAAAATATACAAGAACATTTCTGGGCAGTAGTGAATGGGCAGTAGACTGACCGGCTGTAGAGACAGAGTTTCCCAATGAAAAGATGAGATGTACTTCATCAGAAAATCTTCTTTCAGGACCCCACTCAAGATGCATTTCAGCTGGGCGGACTGTCGCTTTAAGAGCCCCTCTGCATCCTTCATCTGAATATAGATCTGAGGACAAAACAAGTTCGTAAAATTATATAATAGAAACAGAACTTAATATAACTATTCATTTTTCAATACAACTACTACATCATAAAACAGAAATGAATAAGATTGACAAAAAGATGCAATTCGTTTTTCACCACGTAGAAAAAAAGTTATACATTTTTTCTAAAGGTAACGAAAATATAGAAAACTATAAACTATAAAAAAAACTATAGAAACTATAGAAAAATAAATTTAAGAGGAGTCGTGTGATTTATAGAGGGCTGACCTCGTGGTGGGCTCTCCTAAGGTGGGACGGCAAATTTTTGCGGAAGTTTGGGGCTCTGGTGAGTTCCCTCAAAGCGAAAGGCTTCAGAACCTCACTGTTACTCCGACCTCCAACTCTTACAATGCCCTCTTTTAAAAAGCCATGAATGCCTGGGAAAAAAATAATGAGAATGTCAGTTTATAGATAACAGATTGAAAAATACGGGCTTTAGTGGCAGAGTGTATATTGTGCTTTATTTCCTTAAGCCTAAAGGTCTGGTTTACAGGAAAGGTCAGTTTGACATCATCTCATGTAAAGTACATCAAGTAACCTGCAATCTTATATTTAAAACACAGAGGGCGATAGAGAGCCCCTGTGCTACCCATTAAGTATCGTCTTGATTTTAAAATTCTTTTAATTACTTACAAAGCCTTCAACGGTTTAGCCCCTACTTACTTAACTGAGATTTTATCATGTTACAACTCAACATGCTCTCTAAGATCTCAAAACTTAGGACTTTTGACAACACCTAGAATAACTAAATCCACCAAATGGGGTCGAGCTTTCTCATACGTAGCACCTAAACTCTGGAATAGCCTTCCTGATACTATTCGAGGGTCAGACACACTCTCCCAATTTAAATCTAGATTAAAGACACATCTTTTCAGCCAAGCTTTCACTTAATGCATAGTTAATGAACAGCAGCTACGCTAATTATTCTCTTTATTCTCTTTCCGCCTCTGCCTCGGGATGCCCATCCCGAAGTAGGAAGAAGTTCCACCATGTCCAGACGACCGACAGATGCCGATCCCCAATTTGAGATAACGCCAGCTACAGCTGCAGACTGACTGACCATCCCAGCTACATCCAAGGCAATTCCACCACCAGCCAAGAGAAAAATGACCATCCGACCATCCCAGCTCAGACCAATACACCCCCAACCAGGAGCAAAGACGGACTATTTGTCTTATTAATGCTGAAGTTACAATATTTGGTATTAAATGCTAAACTTAAATCACATGTCAGCAGTTTGAGTGCAGCTATGACACGTCAGAGGGGATCTGGACTTCCCGGGCCTGGTTTCTCCCGAGGTTTTTTTCTCCATTAATCAATCATTGGAGTTTGGGTTCCTCGCCACAGCAGGGCAGTGTTGGCCTGCTCACCGGGAGACTCCATTTATTTATTTATTTAGAAATTATATATTATTTATTAGAATGATCTTACTCGTTGTATAAATACAATGCACTGTGCTGTGTTTTACCTTTTCTGTTTTTCCTCTTTGCCCTGTAAAGCTGCTTTGAAACAATACACATTGTGAAAAGCGCTATATAAATAAACTTGAATTGAGAGCCAAAAGCTGTGGATTTCATCGGGCAATCCTTGTTCTCTTTTAATATGGCCAATAGATTAAAAAAGCAAATGAATTATAGCAATAAGCTCCAAAATCTGTGCTGTACCTTCAAGAAACTGGTCCAGGGCGTGATTGGTATAGCAGACCACCAGCATCGGCCGTCCACTTGACCAGGCTTGATGGTTGTCTAATAACGCCCGAGCAATCTTCAGTCCAACATATGTCTTCCCTTTAAAGTAGAGAACAAACAGAATATCTTCCATTGCACTTTTACTGACACCATGATTAACAAAAGTGATTAAACTATAGATTCAATCTTTTTGCGATCTACAGTAGACAGGATCGATTTAACGGGGTGACTTGACTGTACTATGGGTAACTGTATTATGTTGTTCTTTCCACAAATGCTCCGTCTTACCTGTGCCTGGTGGTCCCTGAATAATGGTTAGTTCATGGGTGAGAGCTAGTTTTAGAGCTCGAAGCTGACTTTCATCAAGACCCATTTTCCCCTCATCAGGCCAGGCCTCTGGGATAAGGGGGTTGAAGGGGGCGATCTTATCCTGTCCTTCTCCCACAATGTTAGACAGATCGTACTTCCTTCCCTCAATCCGAAGGTAAGCTGGCGGATCAACCTCCGTACTGCATTCCACTATGTACCTGAGATGACAAACATAGGTATATAACTACTCTCTTCTATTACTTTAAAACCACCGTTCCTAAAATATACAGTACAGTCATCAGTGGAGCCTAGTAAGCATCGTACATTAGTCCAACTATAAACAAACCTTAAGTTTAAACTCTTGACTTGTACCTATCTTGCACATTTGTGCTACAAACATCAAAGACACCTTGAATCACATCACTCATTGAGAGATGTATTGAGGTGTACCTTTGAAAGGGAAACTCATTCTCATTTTGCTCCTGGAGACCTTCAAGGACGTATCGGTAGGCCTCAAAATAGGCGGTGGTCTCCACCATCAGAAAGGAGTGTGAGGGCTCAACCCTGGCCAGACTGGGTCTGCTGTCGGAGGTAAAACAGATATCCACCTTTCCCTCCTTCAGTAGTTTAGGATCCCGATTGTTCACAACAGCAAAAAGGAAAGTTTCAAAGTTGTCCATGGAGAGACAGACAAGGGATCCATAAAGCAGCCGTTTTGAATTTTCCCACCGGACAAACTGTAAGGGAAGATAAGAATTACTGTACAACAAAACAAGGAACAATATTCGGAATCATTGACCTTTGAAGTCAACAATTTCAAAAAGATACCACAGAACCATAGCAATGTAGTCTTACCTGAAGAGGTCGTGGGTCAAACTGCACTGTGTAGGCGATGCCTGTTGACGTGCAGAGTGGCACAACCATTCGTGTGTCTTTGTAGATTCTGATGTCATCAAAACGCTTGTTCTTCAGTGGTGCACCACCACTGTTCTCATCGCGCTGGCTTCTCAGAAGATCCCGAATTCCCTCCCGCAGCGGCCTCACAAAATCTTCCCGGAGAAGACGGAAATGTGTGTCAAGATAGATGCGAGCGCTAGGGAACCTCTGAGTTATTATGTTGGGCCTCAAGAAAGGATTGTGGTCTAGGTGGAACTCTTCAAGGGTTGGATAGATACTCATGGTCTTATAGTCTTCCTCTCCAGGTGGAGCGTCCTCATTAGCTGCTAGAAAAGAGTACTTATCTGACCGTAAGGTTCCCTCTCTTGACTTCTCCTGAAGGTGGTCCACCAAACTTTGGACCCTCTCCAAGCCTTCGTCAATGCTGTTGGGAATATCTACGCCAGACGCACGTAACTGATTGACAGCTGGTTTCAGAAGAGCCACCAACATGGAGACGGATTGGACGGAGCTATATGGGAACATGTTAAGAACATCGGTGAGGAGACTGATGATGTTGCTCAAATGCTGGGGATACTCCAGCCTGCGAGCTGGAAAGTTTTCAGACATTATTCCGGTCACATAGTACGGAAGGATGTTACGGAAAAATGCAGAGCTCTTGACCATGTTGGCTAAATGCAGCACGATCTTGCGGTCATTTCTAGCCTGGAAAGCTTTGCAGAGAACCACACAGACTACCTCAATCAATTTGTTGCCCATCGTCCTGTCTTCGAGCAGATTCTTGAGTCCCAAACTAGATGAAAGAGAGATGGCCACCTCAGAAGGTTCTTTATCCAACAGCCCTTCAAATGTTTTGTACCCTATTCTGCGTACCTCAGGGGCGCCATCTCTTCCTCTCTCATGCCCACCTCTACCTCTAGGTTCAGATGTTCTACCACTGGCTTGCTGGTGACTCCTGTCTGGAGCGTTCAGAGGGTCTTGGAAAAGAAATGGGGACAGTATTTGGCCCGAATTATGTTCTCTTCTGTCTCCTCTGCCTCGTCCACTACAACTTCTACTGCGCCCTCTCTGTTCACCTTCTGTGCCCCAGTTCGCTGTTCCACTGTCTTCTCCACTCATTTGTGATCTACTCCCATCCCGTCGCCCACCTCCTCTGCCTCGTCCTCCTCCACGACTGTCCCCTCTCCGTCCACCATCCCCCCACCCACCTCCTCTCCATCCCCTGTCCCCCCGCCCTCCTCCTCTCCATCCCCTGTCCCCCCGCCCACCTCCCCTCCATCCGCTGTCCCCCCGCCCACCTCCTCCCCCTCCACCGTCCCCCCGCCCACCTCCTCCCCATCCACCGTCCCCCCGCCCACCACCTCTTCCTCCACCTTCCCCCCTCCCACCTCCTCGATTAGATGACCCATTCCCTTGTCTTCGACCAGTCTGAGAAGAATCTGTTAAACATAATAGATTTGTGTAAGATGAGTACTGACAGTATCAAAGGAAATGGAAAGAGCAGCAGAAGGAAACAGAACAAGCACCTCTTCGTTGCTGGACCCGTCCTCTTCCTGTCTGTTCTCCTCCTCTGCTTGAATTAAACATTTTTTAACAGATATCTATAGGGGAGAAATCATTTTGTGTTTAAAAATCACTGCTTATATGTATTGTTTTAAGATGCCTTGCCTACAAATACTATTTGACCAATAAAGGCACACTACAAATCTATAAATGTCGGTCAGTCTGTTCCTAGGTCAACATAGTTTTTGAACTATTTCTGGAGGGAACTTTAGTTCATTTCCATTCAGAGGGAAATGGTAGGCAAATAAGAATGATGTAGATGCACATAACCCTAAAGTTCACATTAACTGATGCAATTTATCTCTGACATCTGACTGGTTGAAATGCTGTGCCAGGGTCAAGAACACCTCGCAGCTGATGAAATCAGGAAGACTCTGAATGTCATTGCATTAAATATAAAAAGCGGATGTAAAACCAACAATTATGCAAACAAACACTGCTAGAGCATTTCTTGGAATTAGATGTGCTCCAAACATTTCAAAGTAATTTAGTTTTTCTAACATTTTAAATCTCTCAGATACAACAATTTTCCCCTTCTTTAAGAAAACACGTAGACTGATTTCTTTTACGTCTAGAGACTATTGGGTTTGGGAAAATATAAACAGATGAATAAATACATTCTCTAAGCGTATATTTTTCAAGTTCTGACTAAAAATGTCACATAAATAACGCTGGGATTGCATATAATCTTAAACATTACTGCATTTTAAAAATACAATTCCTGCTGTTTGTTGACATAGTTTCTATTAATAAAAATTCATTTTAAAATTTTGCATAAATTTTGCTTTAAATATTCCAGGTGATTGATATTGCTTGATTTGTTTTTTTGTGCATTTTACACATTTTCTGTTTTGCTGAACTACTTTTATATAGATTTTCTATGTAGACACGCTCTTAACGGACGTGTTATGCTCGTGTCTCGCGCCGTTTTCAGCTGTCAAGTTTAAACAATTTCAATTATTGGCAATGTCAGTTCCACAGCAGCTGACCAATCAGAAGACCCCGAATGCGTGACAAGTGTCGCGAGCATTTGTTTATAAGAGCATCTTGGCATATGTCAATTTTCATCATCAAATGAGTGCCACGAGACCCTCGCGGTTTGCGCTGCGCTTTTTCAAACCATCCCCGAGCGCTGTGTCGCGCGTTTTAGACGCAAAGATGCGTTCTGTGCGAACCACTCAAATCTTGTGTATTTGGGCACAGGCGCAACACTCTACTCGCAAAATACGTGATGCCAGGGGGGCTTCGAAACGTCCGTGCCCATGCCACATCAAAGTCATAATCCTGCTACAACTGTAGCCAAAAACAAGTTTGAAGGTATTAAAACCAAGTATATTCAATCAAATGTAAGACCTCGTATATACAGTATATACTGTACACATACAAACATACACACATGTACCACACAGGTAGGCCTACCAGCGCCACACAACCACAGTGTCCTTAATAATGCATGAGGTTAGTCTAATGGATCTGATGCATTATCAGATCGAGCTATCAGATTAATTCTCCATAAACGATGTAGATATTACACGGAATAAAAAGCCCGTGTTGTTGTTTATATAACCTATTAATATATAGTCAATTCTATATCTATAACACGCTTTAGTTTTATCGCGATTCTCCCAATGTACGATTATATATTTACATGAAAACAATCGGAGCCGCTTTTGCGTCATTTCTATACGTACACATTTAAGATAACGCTGAATTACAGCGTACATTAAATTACCATTACGCAGGCTGATACCGGAAATGACTCGACATGTCAAAAATAAACTTTTATTGCGGAAAAACAGCTAAATGACAGTGTAATAAGAAGGTTTATTTAAATACAGATTTATTAAAATACTCACGGGGTTATGTCGCGTCTTCTCGCGTGTTGAATGAGCGAGTCACTGATCGCTGCAGGTGTTTAAATGCCTCCGTTGCTTTCGTTTCTCGTATGAGGGATCAGATGGTTTCATTGTGTCAGAACCGAAAGCGACCGATAGGAAAAAACAACAACCGGAAACTTTAAGCGGTGTCGCGGCAGCCCAGAGAACGGCAGGTGGGAGGAGTTAACGCAACAAACTGCAAGTGGGAGGAGCTTAGGCCGCAAGTAGGCTGGACTTTCACGCGGTGATGATGGCAGAAATGAAAACACTATTTTTTCATCGCAGTTTAATGTTTTGTTTTATCACAAATGCATCAAATGAATATACAAGAAAACGAAACTGTTTTTCTCCGGTGGAACTTCCGGCGGAAGTTCAATGCAAGCTGATGTTACGGCCAGCGTGGCACAATAAGAGTTTCAACAAATAAACACTCAGGAACGCAAATGTCTTCACATTGATTTAAAAAAATATAATAATCCCTGTCCTGTCTGAGATGGGTCCTCAAAGTGACCATCGAGAATGATGGCCTTCTTTTTGTTAGTATCCCAAGGTACAACACCAACTGTGGATAATGTACCAAAACCGATACAGCCCTCTTGCTGCTTAGTCCCTCCCACTTGCGGTTGACCCGCCCATCTGCACCTCGCCCCTTTACACTGCCTATCCATGCAAATACATGCAAAGAATCCTGGTATTTATCAAGCATTCTTTAATATTACATGTCTGCAATAAATTAGTTTGCTTTTACATGAACGCAATGCACAGCTTAGCCTATATACATGTATATATTTGAGAATTTACTATAGTAAACAGCACTACATTGTGGAATACTGTGTATTTATTTTTAATGTACTTTTTTTCCAATGCCTAAACATAATGTATTCCCTTACTACTTTCCAAAATGACAAACATATTATAAACTATAAAAGTTATCAATACAATTAATTTATATGCACAATAAACTAATATGAACAAATAAGTATTTGCATTAACTAACAATAAAGAAGAATGAATGAGGCCTTATTGTAGTGTCACCATTTAAGTAATATGAAAAAGCATTTCTCATGAAAAAAACGAATAGGCGTTTAATCTGTTGTGCACAAACACACCCAAGGTCATTCTTGCAGAAGCAAGCAGTTGTCTTATCTAGTTTTGATAATTTATTTATCAACATGAAACAACGGCTCAAAGGAGTCTTCAAGGTTAACTAACAGTTGTGTTTTGTTAGGGACCCACAAAACGTGTGTACCGTGCCAGGTGAATGGAGACCGGTGGAACAAACTATAATTCTTAACATCAGCCCTGATGTGAATATAGTTTATGAACACTGCAAAACTGTATTTTTATACATTTCTATTCAAAATAAAAAAATTGCTTTCTTTACAAGTCACCTGAATGGCAAAATGCACTTAATATTTTTCATGATCATGAGAATGTTTCAGAGAAAATCTGAGGAACAAATCAAACCTTCCTTCCACAAATGAGATCATTTGTCCTTAGAAATTAAAATCTTTTCATTGTATGTCATCTTTTTTCAAAGTCTATGAGCCGGTTTCAATTTGACATCTGACAACTTTGAAATAAAAGTATATTGTTTAGAGGAAAAAATGTACAATAACCTGGTGGCATTTTAACATGGGTTAAGTAGACTTTATATCTACTGTTTGACTTGATTAATCTTCTACTTATTTTAGATAAACGTTTGCTTTGTTGCATACACACTGTGGTTTTTAGCTGGTCATTTCAATTCTGAAATGAACAAATCATATTTGATTAACTTAATTCTGACATGTTACAATGACATCCTGATGGAAAAAACAGTATCAGAATTGACTGTTTGCAGTTTTTATTCCAAAGGTTTATGTTGAGTTAGGAACGGTTTCGGAAGGCACGGTTTTGTTTCTTTATACATCAGTTGGTGCTTCACTTTCTTCTGAATCTGAAATATAAACATGACAGGAAATAAAACACTACAAACAAACAAAAACGTTTTATAAATGACACATTTTTGAAATGCTAAAAACATAAAACATGTATTTTCCCCAAATGTCGAGTAAGCCATTAAAACATTAAGCCATGAAAAAACAAAGAAATCTTACTTGGCTTTGGATTTGAAGTGTCCACCCTTCTTGTTCGGAATGCCGAGTCGCTTTCTGTCTTCAAATGAAGGTCTAGACAAAATAAACCATCATCATTAGACAACAACACAGAGTTCTCTCGAAATTCCAAAGTTCTTACGAAATTCCCCTCGTAAAATATCAAGAGAACAAACCCGGCTCTGTACTGCTTCAGCGCCTTCTTGGTGGTGTTTGTGAGCTCCTTGTCAAACACAGACTTCTTCCCAGATTTGTTTTTGTTTTGTTTGGTAGCTAAAAACAAAACAGTAAAACTGTTCAATTCAAATACCATTTTGTGAAACAGACGATTGTGATGTTTGGTTAGCTGCAGTCGGGAAGAGCTGACCTTTCTTGACCAGCTCGTCTTCAGGAATGGCTCTCGCTCGCTTCGGCTTGCGGTCGCGTTTGGCTGTCCGTTCGGCGTACATCTGAGACTTCAGAATCTCAAACTGAGCTCTTTCTTCAGACTGGAGGAAACGTGCAAAACAAAAACAATTTTCATTTGTTATGCTTTCTGCAAACTAATGTAAGATGCATTTACTGTAACATACACAAGCGTGAGATTGTTAGTGCCTGGTACAGAGCTTTGAATTTATTTACTTCATGTAGGCCTACGTGAGGTTTAGGTAAAGGTCAAAGAGCAAACGGTCTTGTCGAATGAATAATGTCTTGTGTTATTAAGAAGGGAAGATGTGCATGGCCTTGAAGCTCTGGATAAGAGTGAAAGATAGTACGGGGTGACGTAAACGAGACTGATGACTGGTGGAGAAAGGAGAAGTAGGGGTATGAGAATGGAATCAAAAGCAATAAAATGTTTTTAAAGACAAATCTCATCTGTCAGAAAAGTTTCCACAACAGATACGTAGAGCTTCTGATCATGTTTCAATTCATGCAAACATACCGTGAGCACTCTCTTCTTGCCCTGTTTCAGGAACTGAACACGTTTCTTTTTGCCTCTCAACGCCACATCAAATTCCTGCAATGCTTTTGACACTATCAAAAAAGAACATGAGCAACATGTAAAAAAGTACTCAGATAATTAAATGTTTAATCAATGATTACACTTTTTTTTATTAATGCCGAGAACTGATAGCGGGTCAAAATAATCGACCAAAAAAAAGATTCACAGCTGGTGTGGTATAAGTAAGAGATAATCCACGGCTAGGAGTGCATCATAGGATTTTAATGCACAACGTGGGAGCGAAGAACTCCGCGAAGTGCATTAATATCCTTTACCGCATGGCTAGCCGTGGATTATTACGCTTATACCATGGTTATTTACCAAGTATAAGCTTTTATCGATGTCTACAGTGTCATTTCTGATCAAAATGGTGAAAATGACGGTTATTTTGTCAGTTCATTTTAAATGTAATCAAACTGAATGGAGACACCCGTGCGTTAAAGGCTATTAATGCACACCTTCCGGCCAATCAGAATCCAGTATTCAAAGAGACAATGGTAATACCATAAATAACATCACTAGTGTACTCACTTCGATCTTTTTTCCGCTCATCATGTGTTTGGAACCACGTCCGGGGAGCCTGTGAATCATTCGTCTTCTCTGTTAACTGCCTCTGAGCAGAGCTGATCTGAACACAGATGGACATGACGGTTATTATAGAAATGATGTGACTTCCAACTTACATAAAAACACATAACATATCGATCGGAAACGAACCTGCGCTTCAGAGCGCGTCATTTCCTTCTCCTCCTTCTCCAACTGCAACACGGAATACACGTCCTTCTCTAGCTTCTCGATGAGATCACGAAACTTCAAAATCACCTCTGTACAATTTACACAAACACACACAGTTGGTTTATGACGTCATATCTGAATCTGTTGTTAGAGATGACACAGACGTGAAGTGTTTAGACCTTGAGGAAGCACTCGGGCTTTGACCGGGGTTTTAGCTTTCTTCACGATGTCTTTGAGCATCTTTCGTTCCGTCTCGCCCACCAGAGACACGGAGCGACCCACCTTTCCCGCACGAGCCGTTCGGCCGACACGATGTACGTAATGCTTCACTGTGTTGGGCATGGTGAAGTTTATAACCTAAAAAGTCAAAACAATCGTGTTAATGGATGTTTTTGGGTCAATTTAGTGTTTAGATGCAGACAATATGAATAATATTTGAAGAGTTTGGTTCCAAAATGAGATAACTCTGTTTTAATTTTTTTTTTTTAAATGTATTGTGAATTCCAATGAATATCAATCAAACTGCAGTTTGTTTGGATTAAAGCCATAATAAAAAAAAATAGCTAACCAACACAATAAAAACATGATAACATAACAAAAACATGATTTTTTTTTTTACAGAGTTATCTCATTTTGGAACCAAACTCTTCATTTATTCTTAATAAATAACATGAATAGTCATTTTTATATTTATATACATTACATTTTTTTACCCTAGCACTTTATTTTGGTACTTCTTTATTGTTTTACATTTTATACAGAAATTATACATATTGTATGTTTCTTGTTTATGTATAATTCTTTGACAACATTTTATGTAAACAACATCATTCCTTAAAGTACCCTAAAATTCAAAACTGAATATAGCTTCAATTCTTTTGAACTTACAGTTTTAACCCCATCTATGTCCAGACCTCTAGCTGCAACATCTGTTGCCACCAAAATATCGATCTGTTCATCCTTGAAACGCCTGAAACACAAAATGTATTCAATGTCAGATACAATTAAATAAATGACTATAACATAAAAAAAACGAACTTCAATAAATTGACAGAAGTACCTCAGATTCTCCAATCTTTGCGTCTGCGACAGGTTCCCGTGCAGCTCTCCGGCCTTTAACCCCATCAGACCCAACAGGATGTGCATGCGATGAGCTTGTTTCTTAGTCTGCGTGAAGACCATCACATGGTCCTGAAACGTTCTGGTGAGGAGAGCTGTAGATATATAAACGATAATATCAACATCAAATTACAAACGATAATTCGATGACATGGATGCAAAACATCTCTCGTACTAGCGGCGAGGGAAGAAAGAATAAACGCAGTACCTGCTACAATGGCCTCTCTATCGCCTTCTCTAGACTCTCTGACCCTGACAAACTCCTGTCTGAGATACGGCGCCACATCTGTGTTACTGTTCACGAAGATTCTCACGGGCTGTTTCAGCGACACCGAGGCCAAATCATTCACCTGGAAGACAACAACATATTCAGAATTCACGTCTGCGAGCTGCACTGGGACATAAAGCACACGTGAAGATCCGCCTGACGTTACCTCTTCAGTCATGGTGGCGGAGAAAAGCATCGTCTGCCTCTGATACGAACACATCCGAATGATCTCCTTCATCTGCTCTTGAAAGTATTCGTCCAGCATTCTGAGAGAAAGAGAAACAGAGGAGCGCTTTAGCTGAAGCATTTAAACCATCAGGAAGTGATGTCACCACGCAGAGCCTCTCGCACCTGTCGGCCTCATCCAGGATGAGGATTTCGATCTGGCTCAGCTCGAAAGACGGCGTGTTGTGCAAGTGGTCGATCAATCGTCCCGGCGTGGCGATCAGGACGTCAGGTCCCATCCGCAGTGCCGCCTCCTGAGACTTCAGATCCAACCCACCTGACGGAAGCAACTAAAGCGCTTACAAATCTAACAAACATCAACTTTCAAGCTTAACAAAGTGGCGTATGGAATGTATTGCGAACACAAAACTGTTGTAAATGTGAAGGGTCACACATCACAGCGAGACAAAAGAGATGCTCTTACCGACCGCCAGGCATGTGGTGACGCTGGTGAACTGAGCCAGCTGACGGGCTACAGAGTGCACCTGGATGCCCAACTCTCTGGTTGGCACTAAAACCAGCACACGGGTCACCTGGGTCTCTTTCGGTTTGTAGATCAGACGCTCAAGAACTGGCAACATAAACGCTGCCGTCTTACCTGTGAGAGAAAGTGAAATAAACCCTTACACGACTCAAGTATACCGTTTGGCTTTTGTTCTTTTAGTTTGTCAAATACAAACAACTAAGAGCAGACTATAGGTTGGCATCATAACTTCGTTAAGAAACAAAAAATGTGCAAGTGCATGATGTCATGTCTTTCACAAATTCTCCAAACAAATTCAACGTTTTTGTACTTGACACATGCTGCGCCCCAAGCCGCATACTATCCGTCTGTTTGTCCAAATCATGTGCTCAAAGTACCTAAGATGGATTCCGGTGAAAATCTGAAGTGTGAATCAATGGACACTTAACAGCTGATATTACCCACAAGTCACCGCGAGAGGGCAGAGATTAATGACTCTACACGGCATTAAGAAAATGAAATAAAAGATGCTTCACGTAATTAATAAATGCAAGTACAGTGAACATGACATACGAAGTGATGAATGACTAAATACCTAAATGCAAAGAATGACAGTTCATGATCACAGTGAAGTCTACAACAGCCACTTCCGTTTCCCGTTAGTATGTGGGTTGAACGATTCATTGTGATTAATGACTTTCATGTTACACCAAGCGTATTTGTCAGTGATTTACGTCAAGATAATTATCACATATTAACATTAGGGCTGCAACAACGAATCGATTAAATCGATAAAAATCGATTACTAAAATAGTTGGCAACGAATTTCATAATCGATTCCTTGTGTCGCGTGACGCGGAGACATTTGATTATTGAAAAAAAAAAAAAACGCAAACATGTGTGAGTCTTTGGTGATGAGGAAGGAAGTTTAACAGCAGGTTAAGTCACTACTGTATCCTACTTTTGTTCCGTTTTGAAGTGAGGAACGTAATGTCCCTGGTGCTGGTGTTTACTCGTTATCAATCTTGACAAGCGTGACAAGTTAGCGTTAGCTCGTTTCCTCGTTATCCAGCTTGACAAGTTAGCGTTAGCTCGTTTCCTCGTTATCCAGCTTGACAAGTTAGCGTTAGCTCGTTTACTCGTTATCCAGCTTGACAAGTTAGCGTTAGCTCGTTTACTCGTTATCCAGCTTGACAAGTTAGCGTTAGCTCGTTTACTCGTTATCCAGCTTGACAAGTTAGCGTTAGCTCGTTAATAACACTAGTAAAGCAGGGGTGATATAGTTACTGTGCACTTTGCATTGCAAGACTAAAGTCACGTTTTTATTCACTCGCCTTTTTTGGACCATTCATTTTTCAATCTGTTTAGCAACACTGGAAAAATAGCTTTTCTAATTAGTCATTTTGTCTCGTTTCCAGTCCAAATATCTAAAAAATCTTAAATCAAGATTACTGGACAAGAAAAATGGCCTGAGAAAAATTAAGTGATGCTTAAAACCTCTGTTTGAGATTTCTCACCCCATTGGCAGATAATTTTGCTTGTTTTAAAGTAAAGAATCACTAAATTTGAGGTGTTTTTTCAGAAAATAAGACGTAATATCTTATGCTATTTCATGTTTCTAGTAAATGTATCTTGATTTTAGATATTTTATATATTTGAACTGACAACAGGACAAAACTACTAAGTTAGAGAAGCAATTTATGCAGTGTATATTCTGTGCTTTGTCTCATATAGGTTATTATTGACAAATATATTTGTACTTTTTAATTTAATTTTAAAGTTCTTTTAAAGCACTTGGTCATCTTAAGCTGTCTTTAAATGTGGTGTATAAATGAACCTTGCACTTACTACAATGATGGTAATAATTTAATGAATAAGCTTCAATTGAACTTGATAGAGAGAGTGTGTGTGTGTGTCAGTGTGAGAGTGTGTGCATCTGCAGTGTAGAGAACAAGTTCTGACATTCAAACAAATCCTGTTAAATTTTCTTATTTGTATTGTTCTTTAGTTTTATAAATTATTTATTGTTCTGGCAGCTCAGGTGGCAGTTTATAAAAAAAAACGTCCATATATTTGGCATATGTAAAGCATACATGTGTATGTTTTTGTGTTAGTCCATTTTTATTTTATTATTATTATAACAGCTCAGGGATGTTCAAGGACCAAAATGTATGTGTACTTTCTTTCTCTATTTTAGTTCTGTTTTTTAAATAAAGGTTGGGAAATTAATGCTTTTTTATCCGATTCATCGATTAATCGGGAAAAAATATCTACAGATTAATCGATTATTAAAATAATCGTTAGTTGCAGCCCTAATTAACATGGCTAGAAATTTAACCAATCATTTAATATACTAGTATGATTGAGGTCATTCTATAAAAATATGTCAATCGATTCATGCGTCAACTACTATCATCTTAAACCTGGTCTATGTTTTATGGTTAATCTGTCTAATATTGCGTTGGTTACCATGATTTATTGATTTTCTTTATTAAATAATACAGAAGATAAAGTGCTTGATAAATAATCGCATATTAAATCGCAATCGCATGATTTGGTTAAAAGAAAATCACAACTAGATAATTTTTCAAAATCGTTCAGCATAAAAAATAATGAATTCAATTTAGGACAGAAACCCTGCATTTACCTGAAACTGATCTCCAAATGTCTTTCAATCAATATTTATAAATTCAATCAGCTAATAGTATTTTATAACATACACAGTTTAACACCAGGTTTAAAAAACTAGACTGAAATATTTTGGACACAATATTCAGCACGCACATGTTTTAGGCATTTTATAAAAATAATCATATTTAGGTGGAGTGTCCCTTTAACAATCAGAGTCATCATGAATCTGTGCAGACGGTGTGTGTCTTTCATTAAACAAAGACGGATGTTTGATTCTCACCGGTTCCTGTGGCGGCACACGCGCATATGTCTTTACCCATCAGCCCCACGGGTACACAGGCCTTCTGAATGGGAGTGGGCTGCTTAAAACTCATCGCTGTCATGGCCTGAATAAAACAGAAAGTAAAATCACACTGAAACTCCTTCATTCAGATCTTTGTGGCTCACGTATGAAGCTCAACGTGAATTGATGTTTAAAGATCTTCTGTGCAGTCTCACCTTCAGTAACGGTCTGGAGAGATTCATATCCTGGAAAGTGAGGTTCTCATCGTACTGAGATGCATCTTCAAAGAAATTTTCAGGCTACGAGAGATATAAAGATGTAAATGACAGAACGTATCGAAACATATTAAATAAAGTTTCAGGAAGAAAACTGAATCTGTCTTATTAACACAATATCATTTTATGAAGACTGGTGTCACACTTACTGTATCTGCAGCTTTCTTTTTGCCTTTCTTGAGTTTTTCTTTCAAAGTGTCTATAGAGAGAGAGAGAAAGAGCGAGGATATTTAAGTATGTAAACATTATTGTTTATGATTACTGATTTTGTTGATCCAAAAATTATTTGTATATTTGGTAAAAAAAGGTTATTGAAGCCCGTTTACATCGAAATAGAAACTGTAGTGCACGAAATCATTCTCAAGTAGACGGCACAAATATTAACATTTAAGAAAGCATTCGCTCGCATCCGACAGGCGTGATGTAAACATACCTGCTTTCTTAAGGACCTCTTCATCACCGGATGAGAACTCTTCCTCCTCGACATCATCATCTCTATCCTCCTCTTCATCATTTTCATTACTCTCTTCATCCTCAGCTTCTTCTTCTTTCTCTGCAGAAGCTGCAGCTTTTGTTTTCTTATTGTCTTTTTGATTTTTCTCCTACACACACACACACACAGTCATGACTTTATATATTTCACACACTGATTTATAATCCCAATGAAAATAAATCCCACATGGTTTTACCTCGGTTTTACGTTTTTTCCGCACTTTCTCAATCTTTTCGTCCAGTGTAGTGGGGGCTTTCTGAAAAACCAAAGAGAAGGAGCAAAGCTTCAACATGAGCAACAGTGAACACAGATTTCTTTAGTTTTTAAAAGATGAATTTGAATCTGGTGATATGAGGTCAGAAGTCCTCACCCTCTTCTTCAGCTGAGCCATAACATGTGCCATGATCCAGTCATCACTGTACAGACCATCTCGCTCTCCAAACTCAAAACCTGCATCGAAGTCTCCAGCGCCTCGACCCTTCAGAGCTCGCTTCTCTTTACTCAACACTATCGGCTCATCCTGCAGAGAAACACAATAAACCACAGAACACTCAGTTGAATATTTAACACAAAACTGACCTCCTACTATGACTATAACCAGGATTAGATCCATTAAATCTTTCTGTCTGGAAATGACTTCATTGGTTTGTCTATTGTGAGTTCACACTTCAAGCAGGATACAGACACATTGAAGAGTTTATTCAATGCTCAGTCTGACTTCACAACTAGAAACAGTTATTATAACAAACATAGATCATGAAAATCCTGTGATTACTTTGAGATTGAAACATTACTGGTCAGAAAATGTTTTATTACACAAGACATAAAAATAAAACACTAAAGTAGTGCAGCTGTGTTAAAACACAGAAGCCTGTCACAAGTTTCTCAAGAACAAATTAATATTTATGTAGATTCAGTTCATGACAGGGATTTATAAATACACTTACGGCTTCATTATCAGACGCTGAGTCTGATTCCTCTGGCACGTCATCATTATCGTCAAGAGTTCTGATCAGATCATCAAAAAACATGTTTGTCTTCACAGATTAAAACTGCAGCTCAGTAATTTAAAGAAATCTTAGAGTGAAATAAAACAAAAACATGAACGCTGGTGCTCACAGAGACCTGACACACATGCACTTACACACACGTGCGTAATGCGGAACTGCGTCATCAGCGGCTCATTCGCTCGAAGGCTGGAGCGTGTTAAGGTCACAGCGCCACCTAGAGGCGAGGAAGAGGGTGTGATCATAGTATAAAAAACAACTTCCGGTTTTGTTTTATCCGATAAAACAAACACGCTACTTAATAAATTAAATTATATTCAAATTGAACTATTAAACAGCAAATAACCGGGTGCTGATAAAATATTAAACTCTCAACTACAAAACTATTTGGGAATTATATTGTGACTAAATAAAATACAAAAACCTGTTTAACAATATTTAGTGCAGAAACCCTTTGTTTATGATTTGCAGAAATGTTTTTGGTCATTTTATCAGAAAGCTTCTTGAGGCCTCACACTGAGACAAACTAATTAGTTCTAATTAGTCCATTTAAATTCTTAAATGCACCTCTGTTGATTTCTGACCACATGAGATCTCATACACGAGTCAAATCAGCTCATCAGTCTCAAACAAAACACCAGAAGCATTTTAAAACATATTGTATTCAAGACATTTTATTAAAAAAATATATACAAATTAACTTGAAACGCACAGCCAAGACTCCCTATACAAGGAAAATATTCCAAACATCTCCTCCAGTGAGGAGATTCAAGGTCTGGGTGGAAGCATTCCTAGAGGAGGTGGTCCTGAAAAAAAAAAAAGATAAAATGATTTCACAAGAAAACAGAAATAAGCTGCCAGTCAAGAACCACCAATGGACATCAGTCCTGATTCATTAAAAATAGGCCTTACATCTCATTTGCGGTGGTGGCGGCCTCATGCCAGGAGGGGGCATTCCCATCGGAGGTCTCATGGGTGGCGGCATGCTTGTTGGAGGTCCCATCATACCTGCAGCAGAGCAAAAACACGAGAACCAGGGTGAATAATTGCTCAAATAAAACTGGATCTCGGAGTTTGACAAACAAGCCATGTGACACTGAGCTCAGTGTAATCCTGCTTCAAAAGTTTTCCTCATCAGGTTCAGAAAATGACATCATCACAGCAGCAGAATCAGCACAGCCATTAAAAAGCCACATCACCATAAACCAAAAAAGCCACGGTTACCTGGGGGAGGTGCTCCTCTGCCCATGGGTGGAGGGGGCCCACCTCGGCCCAGCGGGTACTGTGTGGGGGCACCATCTATACAGGCACCTGCGGCAACAGCTCCGACTGTTCTCCAGCAATGCCAGTCTGTGAAGCGAAAACCAAAATGATAAACACATACTCTGATCCACAGGCAGTGTTGGGCAAGTTACTCTGAAACATTAATGAATTACTAGTTACTAATGACATATTCAATAGTGTAATTAGAATACTGTACATATCACTCTCTCCAAAAAGTATTTATTACTCATTACTTTCTATATTCTTCATCAACCTTGACTAGTTAAGTGATTCAAGGACAGACATGAAACGGCTCTATTAATTCATTTTAATAAATAACTACATAAATGATTCTTATTTACTGAATAAAGTATACAAATGTGAGAATTATACATTAAAGCATACATTATAAAGTTAGACTCATTATTTTGATGTCAATTCCACTATTGAATAAATTACACCGTATTTAGTTTAACTACATCTGAAGTAACTAATCAAATTACAGACAAAATGAGAGTAATCCCTTACTTTACTTTTTCAAGGGAAAAGGAATTAAATTACAGTAATTAATTACTCAGTAACTTGTAACACCCAACACAGTCCAAAGGTTCTTAAGACTAGTTAAAGCTTTGAGAAGAGCTCACTTGATCTTTCTGAACTCCTCACAGTCACACAAGATCAGGTTCATGTGTAATGTGATATGAGGCCAGAAGTCCTCACCCTCTTCTTCAGCTGAGCCATAACATCTGCCATGATCCAGTCATCACTGTACAGACCATCTCGCTCTCCAAACTCAAAACCTGGGGGGGCCTGCAGCAGAGCAAAAACACGAAAACCAGGATGAATAATTGCTCAAATAAAACTGGATCTCTGTGTTTGACAAACAAGCCATCTGACACTGAGCTCAGCGTAATCCTGCTTCAAAAGTTTTCCTCATCAGGTTCAGAAAATGACATCATCACAGCAGCAGAATCAGCACAGCCATTTAAAAGCCACATCACCATAAACCAAAAAAAACACGGTTACCTGGGGGAGGTGCTCCTCTGCCCATGGGTGGAGGGGGCCCACCTCGGCCCGGGGGGTACTGTGTGGGGGCACCAACTATATGCCTCATGCCAGGAGGGGGCATTCCCATCGGCGCGCCACGGCCGGGAGGCATTCCCATCGGAGGTCCCATGGGTGGCCGCATGCCTGGAGGAGGTCCCATCATACCTGAAGCAGAGCAAAAACACGAGAACCAGGGTGAATAATTGCTCAAATAAAACTGGATCTCTGAGTTTGACAAACAAGCCATGTGACACTGAGCTCAGCGTAATCCTGCTTCAAAAGTTTTCCTCATCAGGTTCAGAAAATGACATCATCACAGCAGCAGAATCAGCACAGCCATTTTAAAGCCACATCACCATAAACCAAAAAAAACACGGTTACCTGGGGGAGGTTCTCCTCTGCCCATGGGTGGAGGGGGCCCACCTCGGCCCGGGGGGTACTGTGTGGGGGCACCAGCTATACTGGCACCTGCGGCGACAGCTCCGACTGTGCCTCTTCCCTGAGGGGTCATGACCTGAGAAAGCATGTGACAGGGTTTTCAATGGCATTTTAGGCACAATGACCTCAGGTACAACAAACTAGGACAGAGGAATTGAAAAACTGAACCCACCTGTTGTGATGGACCACCAACTCCTCTAACAGGCCTGGCAAGACCGGCGGGAGCCTGAGCCATTGGAGCTCCTGCTGGCACGCCTCTACCTGCAGCCCTGCCAACACCTGGACCTCCAGCAACTCCTGCCAGGGGTACACGGGCAATGCCAGTCTGTAATGAGAAATGATCAGACGATTAACTCTTCGATTTAAAAGTAAAACAATACAACAAGTACAAGGATTCGACCCAAACGCACATCTTTGGGTGGAGGACCTTCAACAGTCATAGAAACGAGATTCTCTCCTCGAAGCAAAACCAAACCCAACACCCTCTTCTCTTCACGTTTGGGCTGCTTGGAGTGCTTGGGTCTGTGAAGCGAAAAAAACGATGATAAACACATACTGTGATCCACATGTTCTTAAGACTAGTTAAAGCTTTGAGAAGAGCTCACTTGATCTTTCTGAACTCGTCACAGTCACACAAGATCAGGTTCATGTGTTTGTCGAAGGCTTTGAACATGCCAAAGAATATTCGGCTGTCCTGCAGGATACACCGCATCCGGAAGTCGATGTGCTGCAACATCTTACTGCTCTTTCCGACCGTCTGAAAAACAAAAGAGCAGAGTGAGAAATACAGATAATGCTGAGCAAACCACAGATATAGCCCCACAGCATATGATGAATACTCGCACCAGTATTGGTACTTTTACATTCAAGGCAATGTCTCATTCGCGGTGGTGGCGGCCTCATGCCAGGAGGGGGCATCCCCATCGGAGGTCCCATGGGTGGCCGCATGTCTGGAGGAGGTTCCATCATACCTGCAGCAGAGCAAAAACACGAAAACCAGGATGAATAATTGCTCAAATAAAACTGGATCTTTGTGTTTGACAAACAAGCCATGTGACACTGAGCTCAGCGTAATCCTGCTTCAAAAGTTTTCCTCATCAGGTTCAGAAAATGACATCATCACAGCAGCAGAATCAGCACAGCCATTAAAAGGCAACATCACAATAAACCAAAAAACCACGGTTACCTGGGGGAGGTGCTCCTCTGCCCATGGGTGGAGGGGGCCCATCTCGGCCCGGCGGGTACTGTGTGGAGGCACCAGCTGTACTGGCACCTGCGGCGACAGCTCCGACTGTTCTCCAGCAATGCCAGTCTGGAATGAGAAAATAATCAGACGATTAAGTCTTTGTTTAAAAAGTAAGACAATACAACAAGTACAATGATTCGATCCAAACTCACATCTTTGGGTGGAGGACCTTCAACAGTCATAGAAATGAGATTCTCTCCTCGAAGCAAAACCAAACCCAACACCCTCTTCTCATCACATTCGGGCTGCTTGGAGTTCTTGGGTCTGTGAAGCGAAATAACCAAAATGATAAACACATACTCTGATCCACATGTTCTTAAGACTAGTTAAAGCTTTGAGAAGAGCTCACTTGATCTTTCTGAACTAATCAAAATTACTCAAAATGAGAGTAATCCCTTACTTTACTTTTTCAAGGGAAAAGGAATTAAATTACAGTAATTAATTACTCAGTAACTTGTAACACCCAACACAGTCCAAAGGTTCTTAAGACTAGTTAAAGCTTTGAGAAGAGCTCACTTGATCTTTCTGAACTCCTCACAGTCACACAAGATCAGGTTCATTTGAAATGTGATATGAGGCCAGAAGTCCTCACCCTCTTCTTCAGCTGAGCCATAACATCTGCCATGATCCAGTCATCACTGTACAGACCATCTCGCTCTCCAAACTCAAAACCTGGGGGGGCCTGCAGCAGAGCAAAAATACGAGAACCAGGGTGAATAATTGCTCAAATAAAACTGGATCTCTGAGTTTGACAAACAAGCCATGTGACACTGAGCTCAGCGTAATCCTGCTTCAAAAGTTTCCTCATCAGGTTCAGAAAATGACATCATCACAGCAGCAGAATCAGCACAGCCACTTTAAAGCCACATCACCACAAACCAATAAAGCCACGGTTACCTGGGGGAGGTGCTCCTCTGCCCATGGGTTGAGGGGGCCCATCTTGGCCCAGCAGGTACTGTGTGGGGGCACCAGCTATACTGGCACCTGCTGCAACAGCTCCGACTGTTCTCCAGCAATGCCAGTCTGTGAAGCGAAAACCAAAATGATAAACACATACTCTGATCCACAGGCAGTGTTGGGCAAGTTACTCTGAAAAATTAATGAATAACTAGTTACTAATGACATATTCAATAGTGTAATTAGAATACTGTACATATCACTCTCTCCAAAAAGTATTTATTACTCATTACTTTCTATATTCTTCATCAACCTTGACTAGTTAAGTGATGAAACGCCTCTTTTGATTCATTAAAATAAATAACTACATAAATTATTCTTATTAACTGAACAAAGTATACAAATGTGAGAATTATACATTAAAGCATACATTATAAAGTTAGACTCATTATTTTGATGTCAATTCCACTATTGAATAAATTACACCGTATTTAGTTTAACTACATCAGAAGTAACTAATCAAATTAGACAAAATGAGAGTAATCCGTTACTTTACTTTTTCAAGGGAAAAGGAATTAAATTACAGTAATTAATTACTCAGTAACTTGTAACACCCAACACAGTCCAAAGGTTCTTAAGACTAGTTAAAGCTTTGAGAAGAGCTCACTTGATCTTTCTGAACTCCTCACAGTCACACAAGATCAGGTTCATGTGTAATGTGATATGAGGCCAGAAGTCCTCACCCTCTTCTTCAGCTGAGCCATAACATCTGCCATGATCCAGTCATCACTGTACAGACCATCTCGCTCTCCAAACTCAAAACCTGCATCGAAGTCTCCAGCGCCTCGACCCTTCAGAGCTCGCTTCTCTTTACTCAACACTATCGGCTCATCCTGCAGAGAAACACAATAAACCACAGAACACTCAGTTGAATATTTAACACAAAACTGACCTCCTACTATGACTATAACCAGGATTAGATCCATTAAATCTTTCTGTCTGGAAATGACTTCATTGGTTTGTCTATTGTGAGTTCACACTTCAAGCAGGATACAGACACATTGAAGAGTTTATTCAATGCTCAGTCTGACTTCACAACTAGAAACAGTTATTATAACAAACAAAGATCATGAAAATCCTGTGATTACTTTGAGATTGAAACATTACTGGTCAGAAAATGTTTTATTACACAAAACATATAAAAAAACACTAAAGTAGTGCAGCTGTGTTAAAACACAGAAGCCTGTCACGAGTTTCGCAAAAAAATTTAAATATTTATGTAGATTCAGTTCATGACAGGGATTTATAAATACACTTACGGCTTCATTATCAGACGCTGAGTCTGATTCCTCTGGCACGTCATCATTATCGTCAAGAGTTCTGATCAGATCATCAAAAAACATGTTTGTCTTCACAGATTAAAACTGCAGCTCAGTAATTTAAAGAAATCCTAGAGTGAAATAAAACAAAATTTTAAACGCTGGTGCTCACAGAGACCTGACACACATGCACTTACACACACGTGCGCAATGCGGAACTGCGTCATCAGCGGCTCTTTCGCTCGAAGGCTGGAGCGTGTTAAGGTCACAGCGCCACCTAGAGGCGAGGAAGACTGACTACACCATAAAACGCAACTTCCTCCTCTTTTGTGTTTTAGCTGATAAAACAAACACGCTACTGAAGAAACCAAATATGTGGCCCGACAACAAAACTAGTTTTATGGGTCAATTTTTCGAAATGTAGATTTTTTCATAATATGAAAGTGGGATAAATACGTTTTCTTTTGATGTATGAGTTGTTAGAATATGATTATATCTGAGTGAGATATAACCATTGAAATATCTGGAATCTGTGAGTGCAAAAAATCCAAATATTGAGAAAATTGCCTTTGAAGTTGTTAAACGGGGCATTGTGGAAGGCCATCCAATCACATAAAAAGTTTTTGTTTATATTTTTGTATATATTTAAGGTAGGAAATTTATAAAATATCTTTATGGAACATGACCTTTAATATCAAAATAATTTTGGGCATAAAAGACAAATAGATAATTTTGACCCATACCCGTCCCACTTAAGACTGGTTTTGTGATCCAGGGTCACATATATTCAAAATTGAACTATTAAACCGCAAATCGCCAGGCAGTTATATCAAAATAAACTCCTAACTTCAAAACCACTTGTGGACTATGTTGTGACTAAATAAAATTTAACATGTTTTACCATCTTTAATGTAGTCCTCGTTATGATTTGCAGAAATGTTCTTTTTTATAAGGAATCTTCTTGAGGTCTCACCACGTGACAAGTCTCAATCTATTCAAGATCGCGTCCCATGCAGAGGATTCGTCAGGTGGTTTTCTTTATTCAGTCCAACTTTTCTATCTTTTAACCATCAAAAATGTATGCCCATGACAAAGTTAAAATAAAAGGTGTAACCTTGCAATTTGATCAAATGGTTTGTAAGGTCGAGAGCAACATTAGACTCACGGGACCCAAAACTTTTATTTGAAGAGTGCATCCGAGAGGCTCCTAATGCTTAAGTCAAAACATTTACTTTTATTAAGCTGGTAATAAAAATAACCTGTTTGACTTCATCTTGGTTCAAATTTATCCAAATAAAAATCTATGACAAATTCTTGAAATTATTGATGCACCTCTGTTGATTTCTGACCACATGAGATCTCATACACGAGTCAAATCAGCACATCAGTCTCAGACAAAACACCAGAAGCATTTTAAAACGCATTGTCCTCAAGACATTTTATTAAAAAAAAAAAAAAATACAAAATTAACTTGAAACTATACAACAACTTGCATCCAAGACTTCCTTTACAAGGAAAAATTCCAAACATCCATTTCCAGTGAGGAGATTCAAGGTCTGGGTGGACGCATTCCTAGAGGAGGTGGTCCTGGAAAAAACAAACAAACCATTAAATGATTTCACAAGAAAACAGAAATAAGCAGCCAGTCGAGAACCATCAGCGGACATCAGTCCTGTTTCATAAAAATAGGCCTTACCTCTCATTCCAGGTGGTGGCGGCCTCATGCCAGGAGGGGGCATTCCCATCGGCGCGCCACGGCCAGGAGGCATTCCCATCGGAGGTCCCATGGGTGGCCGCATGCCTGGAGGAGGTCCCATCATACCTGAAGCAGAGCAAAAACACGAGAACCAGGGTGAATAATTGCTCAAATAAAACTGGATCTCTGAGTTTGACAAACAAGCCATGTGACACTGAGCTCAGCGTAATCCTGCTTCAAAAGTTTTCCTCATCAGGTTCAGAAAATGACATCATCACAGCAGCAGAATCAGCACAGCCATTAAAAAGCCAAATCACCATAAACCAAAAAAAACACGGTTACCTGGGGGAGGTGCTCCTCTGCCCATGGGTGGAGGGGGCCCACCTCGGCCCGGGGGGTACTGTGTGGGGGCACCAGCTATACTGGCACCTGCGGCGACAGCTCCGACTGTGCCTCTTCCCTGAGGGGTCATGACCTGAGAAAGCATGTGACAGGGTTTTCAATGGCATTTTAGGCACAATGACCTCAGGTACAACAAACTAGGACAGAGGAATTGAAAAACTGAACCCACCTGTTGTGATGGACCACCAACTCCTCTAACAGGCCCGGCAAGACCGGCGGGAGCCTGAGCCATTGGAGCTCCTGCTGGCACGCCTCTACCTGCAGCCCTGCCAACACCTGGACCTCCAGCAACTCCTGCCAGGGGTACACGGGCAATGCCAGTCTGTAATGAGAAATGATCAGACGATTAACTCTTCGATTAAAAAGTAAAACGATACAACAAGTACAAGGATTCGACCCAAACTCACATCTTTGGGTGGAGGACCTTCAACAGTCATAGAAACAAGATTCTCTCCTCGAAGCAAAACCAAACCCAACACCCTCTTCTCTTCACGTTCGGGCTGCTTGGAGTTCTTGGGTCTGTGAAGCGAAAAAAACGATGATAAACACATACTGTGATCCACATGTTCTTAAGACTAGTTAAAGCTTTGAGAAGAGCTCACTTGATCTTTCTGAACTCGTCACAGTCACACAAGATCAGGTTCATGTGTTTGTCGAAGGCTTTGAACGTGCCGATGAATATTCGGCCGTCCTGCAGGATACACCGCATCCGGAAGTCGATGTGCTGCAACATCTTACTGCTCTTTCCGACCGTCTGAAAAACAAAAGAGAAGAGTGAGAAATACCGATAATGCTGATCAAACCACAGATATAGCCCCACAGCATATGATGAATACTCGCACCAGTATTGGTACTTTTACATATTAGGGGATATAGGGAATGTATAAGAACCCTGAGACTGATATCCTAAACAACACGTAATTCAATGCTTACAGGCTAAGTGTGATAAAGCTAACGTAACACAAACATTTACATTAAAAGCAATAACCCTTCAAGACGCGTGCAAGTCGTAACCAGCATTGAAATAAAAATCACCTGAAGTAAAAGACTGAAGGAGTAAAGTTTATTCTATAAACTGCAGACGAACGTCGGTGAACATTAGCATTAGCGTTAGCACTCATTTAGAATGACTGCTCTTAAAAGAGTGGCTTCGGTTTTTTCGCTTTTCATTTAACTTTTATTTCATCATATAACGCATATGAAGAAATTAGCGTTTTGCGGTTTTCTATTTTACGAATGCAAAACGTATTTGAGTCGATTTCGACTTGCGTATCTAAAACGTAACGGCGACGTTCACCGTTTAGCACAAAGTGATAAATACACAACATAAATATTACTACAATCGCTTAATACACTAAAGATGAGTAGAATAATAAAGTCTTACCATGATTACTGTTAGGATGGCTCCGATATTACTCGGATTCTGCCAAACAAGTTTAAGAAAAATTGACCCGCGAACCTCCGCTGGGTCTTCTTTATTGGTGGCGAAGCGGAAGAGAGTGCAGCGGGAGAAACAGTCCGACCGGAAACATCAAAGATTAAATAAAGGTCCTAATGTGCTGCTGGCCTACCTTCCTCTTTTCAGAATAAAAAGCGCATTTATTTACACTATTTAAAGATCTTTTTATTTATTTTATTTAAATCCCCAAATATATGCCGTACGAAATCTATATTTAGTGTTACATGAAATCGGCTCAACAACACATGTCATTATTATATAAACATAACTTTTCAAAGTGTTGATTGTTTTACGTTAAGAATGAATGCAAAGAAAAGCGGCAAAACTTTTTGCACATTTTTTATTTCTTCAGCTGAGAATAAATTGGTATTTTTATATTAATCATCCAACTGTACACATTCACTTAAGAAAAAATAAATATAATTCAAATAATTAATCCCAGCCTATCAAATGTTAATATGGTATAGATCACAGGCGAATTGTTACATGATATACAGTGTTAAGAAAATAAAGAGGTAATCTGGCGATATTTATAGCTAAAAATATGCTTTAAGAATGACAGCACAACTTTAAATGTGAGTGCTTTAGCTGACAGTGTTTATATTGATTTATTAATCTGTCAGGATACTTTCACCTTCAGGATTAATAAAATGAGGGCCCTGTAAAAGCAGTTAAAAAGATATCGAATGAAATGTCTGTTATAAAAGACATTGGTCAATAACATCTATTGACATTCTGTATCACAACAGACAACATGTGGCAATTACCATTCTAAGGATCTGTTTAAATGTGATATGTTCTCGTTCACTTTGGAAAACATCACTTTGAAAGATATACAGCACCCAAGTATTTCAAATGCTGTGCATAAGGTGCTTTGGAAAAGAAAGCATTCTCATTAATTCACAAACCACTGAAGAATTCACGTGCATCCCTCCATGGGTCAGACTTGTGTTTTTTTTTAATTCTACATCTAAACCTACTCAGCTTTTATGGTCGTATGTTATTCTTTTATACGTTGTTCTATGACCCTGATAGTGTTTTAGATCAGGTTTTTTAAGACATGTCAGGGCTAAATCATATACCTAAACATGTTATTAACCAAACGCTATAACACATAAAAAAACACACTTCACTTTTTCACAAAAGAATCCTATTTTCCTGCCTTTAAGCTTGATTTGTGAGTCTATAGGACTACAAATAAAATCTGTCATAAAAGATCAAGATATCTGGCTGCAGATTTGTTTAAACTTAAATGAGAGAAACATCACAGTTTATATACCCATGTAGTTTTTCACCTCAAGAGAGGCTTAGTGTTTTTTGAGACAACATATTTTTTAATCTGATTTTATAGGCTATGATAGAAATCATAGTTTATATAAAGAATGAAGCCTGTTGTTAGGACTGTTGAGATCTTCTGCATTGGGACATGAGTTTCAACATCAGATCTCATGAAATGATGATGCACTTGTAGGTCTCTCGGGATTGAGGAAACAAAGACACTAGTAACTTCCAAAATAGGCAAGAGAACCTCCTCCTCACATTCACACAAATCTGAGAGGAGCTCAACTCTGACAAACACCGTGCTGATTTTAAGTTCTTAAGGACAAGTAAAGGTTTGAGTTGGTTGTATGTGCATTACAGTAGAGCTGGGCTGCAGTCCTCATCAGATTATATGAGGATCACACAGTGTGTGCATAGTGTAAGACCGCCCGCATTCATCATTCTTCATCGACTAAAGCAGCATAACATGACAAAAGAAGTGGGTCACAAAAAACTTTGAAATGAAAGTCGAAGCCAACAGACGGGAGATGAGCTTCACTTTCCTCTGTGTGAGACACTGTTCATCTCTCGTTTCTCTTCTGAAGAGTAGCAAAAGCCTCTGAGGTGCCAGTGAGAGCCCATGTGTGTTCCGCGCCTGCCTCACTCTTGTCCGAAACCTTCTGTTTCCTCGATGGCGAACAGCAGCTTCTCCTTTAACTGCTCGTAGCTTTTATACGGGGGAAGATCCAGGCGATTAAAGCTGGTGAGAAAAACAACAGGTCACACATGTGGGTTCATTTAAAGAACATCAGAATGTTGACAGTATATGATTCAAATGGACCAAAGTCTACTAGTCAACACAATTTTATTACATCTCTGAACCAATTCAACTGTTCTATCTAAACCGACTCCATGAGTTTATGTCTCCTAATCTCACGCTGATCTCACCATGTGTGGCTCCTCGGCAGCCAGTTTTCTTTTCCAACTTTCTCCATGCAGAATTTCTGCGGCCCATTGCTCCCTACAGAAATGAAACATCCCGTCTGTTCAATACACACAGTACTGACGATAGCACTGGCATTGCGTCTTAACCAGCAATACAGGGGGAAGGGTTTCAAGAAAGTGTTGTTACTGGGATATCAGTCAACTTTTACCCTTACCCATGAGGTCCGCAAATCCCCCAACAGGAAGTCTGCATGTGCCGGTCACAAACTGCAGCAGACGCATGCGCTTCTCATTGTCGATCTCCTTCACAAACTACACAAACAAACAAACAAATAAAGTCAAAGTCATCATATTTCTGCTCACTGAGGATTCATGAAAATAATGTTTGATGAGCAGTCTGACCTGCCAGAACCAGACGATCTGTTTGCTGTTGCGAGCATAATGTCTGTAGATGGTGTTCCTCTGCCAGTCTCCTAAATCGATCTCCTGCATGCCACACAGCATCACCTACACAACAATCACACACATTGAATTTTCCACTATTGTATATGGAAAAACACTGGCTTGCTTCTAAACTCTTGCCTATTTAAATTCTGCTATTTACATAAGCACCTCAGTACACACAGTGTCCTAAAAAGGTGAAAGAGCACAAATAAACTTGAGATAAAATCCCATTCTTTTCTTGCTTTTATCACACCTAACCAGTTACACACAGTCATTAAAGTTTTATTTTCACTCTTCTTTTGATGATCAATTATATTAATCATATATTAATTATATATTAATATACACAATGTAATGTATGTGCTATCAGTTATTTTTTTTCATTAGCAGGTGAACTGCGGCGTGTTGTACCTCTAGTTCTTTGGCATCGAAGTACTGCAGGTATTGCTGTGGCAACACCTCATTAAATCCCTCGAGAAACGACAGAGTCTGTTCTTCAACCCCTCTGGACAACCTCCACTCAGCCACCAACCTGTCACACACACAATTCGATTTAACTCCTTAGAATTAAACGTTTGATTTGGTGCGATGTGATCATTTTCAAAAATATGTGGGGGAAATTAATTTGTACGATTAGCGGAGAACTGATGTTTTATACCCACATTCTCATAAACTGGAATATACAGACAAAAAACACTTTGTCAGAAACTGATTTCATACCTGATATACTCTTCTTTATTTTCCTCTGTTACTTGAATGTTTCCTCCATCAGGTTTGAGTTCATGAGTGGTGACCTCTCCCAGAATCTCTTTATCCACTGAGAAAAACATCTCGAGGCCGCATTCCTCTAAACTATTGTCCCTGAAGAAAGCCATCAAAATCACATTATGTCCTTCTAAATCATCTCCAAAATAAACACGGCTAGATTCACCTCGGCTGGTGAAAATGCTCTTCACTCACTTGATCCACATGAGCGAGTTGTAGAACTCCGGATCGATGGACTCTAGGTCTTTGAGAGCCAGAGGTTTATTCAGGATGCGCTTGTAAAATGGCAGAGAGAAGCCGGTGTCTATAAACTTCCCATGAAACAGGGCCTGACAGAGGGAACATGACCATTACTCTTACTATATTCAATAGGCAGAATGTCAGTCACTGGAGTACGCAGACATACCATAGCTATGAATCGGCCAATGAACTTAAAGTATTTGAGGTGGTCGGGGTTGATGGAGGAGGCGGGGTTTATCTGTAGGCAGTAGTTATCTTTGCCGGCATATTCGAACAGACAGTACATGGGGTTCAAGACCTCATGAGAGAGCAGGAAAAACCATTCCCTATGATACACAAGACATAAGATGTGTTACAACCATTGTATCATTTTGATGTTTTCTTCATTTAATAAAAATTCTGCTTAAACTCTTTCTGTACGGAACATAAAGAGTACCTGGCCACGCCTCCATAGTCAAGCCCCTCCTCCCCAGGAAAGATGATCCACAGTCTTCGTCTCAGGTCTTGCGGATGACAACTCATAATCTAAATAATTAAAAAACATTCAGTTGGTTGCGACTCGCTGCATTTCATACTCTAGGATTAACCTGTACGTGAAATACGTGCACAGAAGTCTTATTCACCTGTTGAAACGAATCCTCGAACAGCGTTTTACGGCTCACATGGATTTTAACGTGCTGGGGCATTGCTAGTTGCTTTATTGTAAACAAATAGAGATGAGAAATGTCACGTGTGCCAATATACCACAGTTTGTTAAGAGTTTTAATGATGAAGGTAATGAAGGGTCACACCTGACACCAGAAGCGGAAGTAGTGCACTTTAGCTTTGAAGTCTCGCACGTATGTGATCTGAGGGCCGTTCTCGCTGTGACGACACAAAAACAGTCATCATTAAACAGCATTCACAACTCTGAATGTAAACATGACACGTTTCAGAATAATGAATAATCGTGTAATTGTGTATGATGATTGGACTTGTGATTGTGAAACAACAATAAATAATAATGAGGCTTGTGTTACGTCAACGGACAGGAAGAATAGTTTCACAAGTGAAAAGAGATTTTTTCTTCAGAATAACATACTGACGAATCATGTATCGTGATCACAAACATGCACTACAACGCTGTGATCAGTAGTTTTAAATATATATTAAGCAACTGATTCTATTCGTGGATCACAACATGTGAAATGACTCACAGAGATGATTTCCCTGTACGCGGATCGATGTACGTTGTCGATTTTCTGTTGTGGTCGACAAAATATGGAATCCCGTCTACGGTAAATCTCATCTCCCAGCCTTCCGGCAGAGGTTTGTCATTCAGCAACCTGATGAACCAAAACAAACCTGTTACAACTTAAAACAATCATCCACCGTCTCAGTGGTTTACATCATGAATAAACATCCATAAAGATGATTTATATCAACTTGTCTTTTAATGCGTGACTGTATCCCACCCTTGCGTGCGAGGGTCCTCCCACTGTGTGCATCTTGTGGGGTGATGAACAAAATACATTCTTCCATTACTGTCTGTCCGTTTCTCTGTGGACCAAACACACACGTGCAGACAGATGAGTGTAACATGACATGAGTATCACGAGGTAAAATATGACATTCTCTCTGCTGGATAAAATAAAGAAAAGAGGTGTGCTGACTCACCCCATCCTTGTGGCAGAGGTCCCAGAGGATCAAACTCTTTATTAGCTGTGGGCGCCAGCTGTTCCTGAAGCTGAGGAGAAGGACAGAGGATGAAAAGATACCCCCGCAGTCTATGATGACATTTTCTTCACAATTTCTTCACTTGTTTCATTATTTTTTTCACTGCCACGTCATTCCAAACCCGTATGACTTTTTTCCTCGGTGGAACACAAGTGTTTGAATATCCAGACTGCTCTTTTACTGCATAATAAAGGCAGAACGAGAAACGTGCATGTGGCGCAAACCCATCGGATGACTGCAGGAGACTTGCGGAAGAATCCTAGAAAGTTTTTGTGGTTTGTGGAGCTTGAACACAGTGTCCTTTTATTTAACGAAACCTCCATGTTGTGTTCCAAAAACAAGCCATGCGGGTTTGGATGCTAATGATCATGAAGTCAAAGCTATTTTAACTATAAAAGCACTTTGTTTGGTGTGATTGTGTGTATGTAGACCGACCCCATATATGAATCTCTGGTTAAAGCGTTGCATGGCTCCCTGCAGCTGACTGCGTTGGTTCTGCCACTCCTCGTAGTTCCGGACCGACTCCAGCGTGGGCCGCTGCCACGTGGTGGTTCTGTTTATGTGATCGACGAAATACACGCGGCTCATCGGGTCTGCGCGACGCTCCCAGCTACCACACAAGCACACAACAGTAAGTGTAAGTATTGTGTTATAACTGTTTCGTGTGGTGAGGATTTTATTTCTATGGCACCTTAAAACTTGACAGTCAAGAAATGACACATCAGCAACAAAAAACACCTATAAATTGATGTGAAAAGAGATTTTTAAGGAGGAAACCGTTACCCTGGCGGAAGAGGTTCTGGACGTTCCCATGAGGTTCTTTTCTCAATGTGATCGACATAGTAAACACGGCCATTCTGATCCATTCGCTGCTCCCACCTACACACACAACAAAGAAAGCACACTATTATTAATTTCATACAGGCTCACAGCGCCTCCTAAATGTCCTGAACAACTGGTAGAATGCACTGGCTTTTAGAAGAGTGTATTATGGCCATTACATTCATTGTACAGTGTGTATTGAAATGTGTGATATTAATATGACTAATAATTCTCTCATTTATCATACCCTGGAGGCAGAGGGCCATTAGTTATCAGGGAAGCCACAGGGGGAGTCGGACTGGCCCTGGGGGCTTGATTTGACCCGGTCCCTGACCCAGTGCTTGACCCCTGGCTCTCCGTTTCTCCGTTCACACACACGGGCGGGGACGTCTCGGGGCTGGGAGCGCTGCTGCCGTGAGTGGGTGTGGAGCCAGCTGAGGATGCTAGACACAACAGTAAAAAACTTTACATTATAAGGGGTCACACCATAGAAAATTAAACATCTTCTGCCTTTTCCAGACTTGCTGTGCTATGTGAGCACACCTCAAAATCACACAAAATTTGAAAAAACGATTTATTCGGAAATCAGTAATGAAATCCCATTCTTATTCACATTACCAAAGTTGTTACCGAAAGACAAATGCTACCGAGGCTAAAGTAAAAAGCATAAGAACCTATTGAAGCAGGTTTGTGTGGTGAAGCAGGGGGCAGTCGCTGGGGTCGAGGTGGGCGTGGTGGTCTCAGAGCCCCTGTAGACGGAGAGGCCGAGCCGCTACTTCCTACCGCATGACCATTGGGCAGTGACGCATCATTGGTGATGTCACTGGATGGAGAAGAATCTCGACTTGAACAAACAGACAGAAAACAAATTAATGATCACGACGACGAGACAAATTCAAAACAGAATGAGCCAACATATACTTTATCTGAAATACTGAAACTGTATCACAATAAGCTTCTTCTCATAAATGCAAAAATAAACAGTGCTATTATTGGTGTATTCTGTGCAGTAAAGAGCAGAGTAATATTTACCTCACTGGTACATTGCCATTCAATTCTTCATTCACAATAGCATCTGTGATTAAACAGAAACAATTAGGAAATAGAAATGTGTCAACATTTGTGAATGGTTGACATGTTCTGAATAGGCATGGGCCGGTATGAGATTTTGACGGTATGGTAAGCTAAAGCCACAGTTTCACGGTGTGATGGTAATGCGGTTGTAGCTTTAAAATGTTTTCTTTAAATGTCTGAGTGAAAAACATTGAACACAAAAGATTAGATTTTAAAGCAACACAAAATATTTGGAACAAAAGTAAACATGTAGGCTACAGTATGTCAGTTTAAATCAGTGCTTACCAAACATTTGGAAAGCTTGGCACCCCTTTGTAGTCTTCTTTCACATGCATTTCCAGTAATTAAACTTCTATGCATTCATCCATACATATATACATGTACTCTGTACATAAATAAATTAAATGCAGATGAGCAAACAAATAATTGGCATAAACAAAATATAGCACAGAACCTGATGGATTCCTTGGTTGTGTGGCACACCATAGTAAACAATGTTAGCAACTGTAAGTTATTATAGTAGAGAAAACTAGTTAATTTCTATCTTTTTTGCGCTTTTTTTGCATTCCGGGTTTAAAACCCTCAACTGGCCACGTCAAAGGATGTAACGTGGCGATGTACCATAGTACATCGATGCCGCGTCGGTGTCTTATTATTATTCACGAGACTGTGTTTTCTTGACCAATGAGAAGACATTTCTCCTAATTATTCTTGGCAGCGCCTTGTGATTGGAGCGCCCGTCTCCCACGCCATAACCCTCGCTGATGTTTAACGGCTCTTCTTCTCACAGCGTTCACGCCCATTTTAATTGCGTATCTCAAATGCGGTAGAATGTAGCTGAAAGGGGAGGTTTCTTGACCCTTTAAAACCACAACTTTTCCCCAAACTGTGGTATACCTTGAAACCGGTGTTCGGCCCATGCCTAGTTCTAAATGGTATGTCATAGTCGTAAGTAAAGCAATTAACTGTTTAAAGTCTCACTGTGCTTTTGTTCCTCAGAAGCGAATGTCTCGGGATCCACATGCAGTCCGTCCAAACACACCGAGAGATCTCCAACCACCTCTGACCTCTCTCTGTTCGAGCTCAACTGCAGAGACTGCACGACCTCACAAACTGACACACACAAGAAGATAACATTACTCTCACTGAGAAGAAGAAACATGCCGCGGGACACAGAAAAGGTCAAGATAACCTGGTTTTGACTTCTCTCCATTCACAAATTCATGCCAGTTGATCTCAAACTCTGTAAGTCAGTGGCTCTCATAAACAGTGCCGATGACCACAGCATCTGAAAAGTCACTTCACCGGCATATCTCTCTCTCTCTCTTACAAAGAAGGCAATAAAATACAAACCTGCACATGATAAAGCTCAGACACCAAACCTGACACACAAACGGAGAGGGTTTACTCACTCTTCATATCGTTGGCTTTAAGGGTCTCGCTGACTTCCAGAGTGGCCATACCCAGCAGAATGTCAGCCTTCAGGGTCTGATGACTCCAAACCCGGAAAATTAACTTGCTGAAAGGTGAGACGATCCTACAGGGAACATAAACAACGCCATTAACTCTTAATGTGAGAGGAAGAAAATGATTGTGGATCAGTGATTTCAGTTCATCTTACACAGTGATCGACTGCTTCCATTTGGGGCTGTTTGTGTTGGTACATTTCTCTGTTTTCTTGGACTGGCCGTCCACACACACCTCCACATACGGACTGGGCCCGAACCAGTTCTTCTTATTCTCCCGCAGCTTGGCGGACAAAACTGATGAAGGAGAAATAAATGTCATATCAATCAAACCATTGTTTATACTGACCCCGTGATATCACAAGTGTTATCCCTAAACAATCGTAGAGTTTAATCGTAAAATATACATAGATTATTACAATGATGCTTTGGTGAAAATCTTACCAGTTATCTGCAGTTGGGCCTTCATTATGCAGCCATTCAAAACAATTGTTGGTTTAAATTATCTGGAAAAAAACAACAGTTTCAAATCTTCAATAATACGGTAAACTGTTTTGGTTTTAAAAAACGAAACTGAATTAGATGGCGATCCCAAAGTGACGCAGACCTGAATGTGATTTTAGTTGAGTGAATGTTATTATGTTCATCTTAACCGGTTTTATCAGGTTATTGATTTGTATATACTGTATATCTATAATAAAAGCCTAAAAATGACAAAAAATAATAGCTCTTAGAATATTGGTTAACTTCACAATCGCTGTTGTAACCTCAGTGAAAAGCAAAGCTTTTATTTTGATGGGAGATACTTTTAAACAATGTTCACGTTAGAATCGTGGAAACAGACACATTGTTATCATAATGTCAACAAAACATCGAAACTTTAATGTAACCACGAAATCAAAAGAGACAATTCTTATTTTTTCATGTGAACATCGTAGAGTTTATAGTAAATTATTTTTCCATGCAGTTTTTTTCATCATGTGTGTTGTGCCCTCATAACAATCAAATAACTTCTGTTCTCAGCATGAAGTACTTCTAAAAACGAGGGCGGGATTATATTGACTGTTCGATTTCCAACAATCGATTTCCAGAAAGATGAAATCAAGTCCTGTCCGAATTTTTCTCGTTCCAGATTCCGGCTCACTGGGATAGATGTCACAATATGAACAAACACCATCACAACTTCAGTTTCATACATACTTTAAAATTTTACGTTTAGCATTTGATCTATGTTTGACCACTCTACAGAAAATCTGATCTCTGATCAGCATTAAGTAGAATCTCTATCCATTGATGCCGGCGTATCCCCTGTCTATGACACCTTCCGGAGGTTACCGCAGTAATCTCACACAAGAGAAATCTTAAATAATCCCTGCCAGATTAGACATTATGTCATCCCAGAAGATTATCTTGACTTCAAATTAACTCAAATGACTTTAACTGGATGACATTATCTTAAATTCTTTAAAAAGCACTATCATATTCATTTACCAGGATATTAACAAAGAATAATGTAAAGAATGATATTCTACAGAACACGACGGTGGTATCATGGTAAAATATCCATAAAGTACCATGGCGTGTCTTTTTTTAGTGGCTAATGAGCATGTTGACAAAACAATCTGAGTTTTAAAGAGTCAAACACACACGTACACAAACACACACACACACAAAGGTCAAATACAACCAAGCCTCTTGACAACGACTGAAATAAGAGTCACTCCCTCACACCAAAATACTAAGGAACAACATGTTAACTAACTTGTTATAAGCAAAGTATAACAACACTTGGCCGACAGTAACAAGTTGGTAATTTTATGGCACTCTTTGAAGTTAGTGTATGTAAATAACATGGTATATAAATATGAAAATCAATCTGTACCATGGTATTACAACCTGACATTACCATGATATAACCACAGTAAAATATATATGAAGGTCTTCGCAAACCAAACCACAATTTATAGAAATATACAAAATTTAGAAACACTTTAAAATAACTAAGAGCCTGCTAGCAAACGGGACGCAGTGACGTCAAATCGCGTTCTCAAACCGCCGGTGTCGCAGATTACAAAACTGAACGATCGAGATATTTGTTTTCACAATAATAAAGGGACATATCAGCCACAATCCGAATACTGGCAGTCTTATAGACGTTTCATAATACAGTGTACATACACCGGCGAGCTGTCAAAACAAACCCCGTCGCAGTTTAACAGTCAGTCACCGGTCAAATGCTAACGGGTTGACGCAACACGCCTATTCCTCTTCATTATTTGTAATCAAATGCTAGTTCAGCTCATAACTTACCGTTTGACCATCGCGGGAAAATGTATATTTGAGGAAAACTTTTCGTCAATACATAAAACTTCGCTCCATCTCATCATCCGGGTGAGCAAAGGTCCACAACCAGCTCAGTCGCCATGTCAGAGTGACGTCATTGGGCGACCCCATGACGCGAGTGACGCGACGAGTGTCCACTACTCGGAAATAACTATATAACAGTTAAATTATTATATAAAATCTGACCGGTTTAATGGTTGTATTGAAACTGTATTGTTTATGATATGAACTGTAAAATTCTCTGTGGAGTCTCTGGTGGTAGTTTGTTGGGTTATATTGGTGGGATGTTACCTGGTGGATGGGAATTGAAACGTAAAGACCCTTTAATCTTCTGGAACATGGCACAAAACACATTAAGGAACTTTGTGATTATTTACGTGGTACACATTTAATGGTGAATAGCGGTTTTTGTCATGAAAACCGTTAGAATTTGAATAGTTCTTTCCAGAAGGGAATTATCTATTTGTGTGGGGCAGATGCGTGACGTCTGTTATTTAAAGGGACAGTACATCCCAAAATAGACATTCTGGTTGTGTCAAATCTCTATCAATGTATTTGCTCTGTTAAATACAAAGAAAGATATTTGTAAGAATGTTAGTATTTTCTAATTATTTGACATCATCACTACCATAGTAGGAAAAAATGTATATTTTAATGTTATGATGAACACAAAGTGAGATATTTTGAAGAATAAACAGTTCTGGGGCACCTTTAACTGAGATTACATTTTTCCAACTATGGCAGTTAATGATGTCACAGAATTGAAAATTGCTGACATTCTTCTAAATATCTTTCAATGTGTTCGTCAAACAAAGTAATTTATGCAGTTATGAATGAACATCAGCGTGAGCAAATGATGACAATATTGTCATTTTGGGGTGAACTGTCACTTTAACCTGTAAATAAATACTTACAATCATGTTAAACTAGATGGTTCAGTTGTGTGTTTCCATGATATTATGACATAACATTTTGGGAAGAATTCGTCTTTCACCAGATGGCGCGATTTACCAACACAACACAAATGTAAATTACCCGATCGATCATGGCACAGGTCTAGATTATGTAAATCATTTTAGACACGTTTCATATTAAAAACTTTATCTTTGACAGCTTTACCGATTGCAAATTAAATTCTCGAGAATAACGCGAATCAAAGCACTTATCTGCCACGGGAATTCACTTCCACCATTATAACGGCTGCTTATATTCCACCGGATGCTGATGCCAAGCTTGCTATGAAAGAACTTCTTACAGCCATCAATAAACAACAGACTGCTCACCCGGAGGCTGCATTTATTGTTGCGGGAGAATTTAATCACTCTAACTTAAAGACAGTGCTCCCTAAATTTCACCAGCATGTTTCCTGCCACACAAGCGGAAACAAAACTTTGGATCATGTCTACACAAACATGGCTGAAGCTTAGGCCGCGACACCCCTCCCCCACCTGGGTCAATCTGATCACCTTTCTTTGTTCCTCACCCCCAAGTACTCACCTCTCATTAATCGTGTGAAGCCATCAGTGAAGACCATCAAGGTGTGGCCTGCGGGGGCAGACTTTACACTCCAGGAAAGGTATCTACACACAGACTGGAGTATGTTTGCTTCTCAGGCCACCAGTGGCTCTCACACGGACATAGACAGCTATACCTCCTCTGTATTGGACTACATCAATACCACCATTGATAGTGTCACAACTAAGAAGCAGATCACCATATACCCTAATCAGAAGCCATGGATGAACAAGGAAGTGCGCCTCCTGTTGAAAGCACGCAACACCGCATTCAGATCAGGTGATGCACAGGCCTATAGTACTTCCAGGGCAAATCTGAAGAGGGGCATCAAAAAGGCCAAGCACTGCTACAAGTTGAAGCTAGAGGAGCATTTTACCAATTCTGACCCTCGACGCATGTGGCAGGGCATCCAGGCCATTAGTGACTACAAACCCAACCACTCCATCCCCATAGCCACAGATGCTGCCTTTCTGAACGAGCTTAATGACTTTTATGCACGCTTTGAGAGAGACAATAAGGAACCTGCCACCAGGCTCACACCTTCTACTGACCACCCAATCATCACACTAAACTCCACAGATGTTTACACTGCACTAAGCCGGATAAACGCACGCAAGGCTGCTGGCCCTGATGGCATCCCTGGTCGCGTACTCAGGGCATTTGCGGAGCAGCTCGCTGGGGTCTTCACGGATATCTTCAACCTGTCCCTCGCCCAAGCAGTTGTTCCAGCATGTTTCAAATCCACCTCCATTGTGCCCATTCCAAAACATTCCAGCCCGACATGCCTGAACGACTACCGCCCTGTAGCACTCACACCCATTGTTATGAAGTGCTTCGAGCGGCTGGTCCTGTCACACCTAAAAGACTCTTTACCATCCACACTGGACCCATACCAATTTGCCTACCGCAGCAATAGGAGCACAGACGATGCAGTGTCTATGGCGCTACACTCCGTGCTCACACATCTGGACAATAAGGACACTTATGCACGCATGCTGTTTGTAGACTTCAGCTCTGCATTCAATACCGTCATCCCTTCCAAGCTAATCATCAAACTTGGAAACCTAGGCATTAACAATTCAACCTGCAACTGGATTATGGATTTCCTGACGAACAGGCCTCAGCTTGTTAGGTTAGGCCACATCTGCTCCACCACCATCACCCTCAACACTGGTGTACCACAGGGCTGCGTGCTGAGCCCCTTTCTCTACTCCCTTTTCACACTCGACTGCAGGCCTGTGAATGGACCTAACTCCTTCATCAAGTTCGCAGACGATACAACAGTGATTGGTCTCATCAGCAACAACGATGAGACTAATTACAGGGAGGAGGTACGGCACCTGGCCATATGGTGCTCAGACAACAACCTGCTCCTTAACACCTCCAAGACAAAGGAGATCATCGTGGACTTCAGGAAGGCGAAAGGAGGCACACACGACCCCATCCACATTAACGGGACAGCTGTTGAACGTGTTTCCAGTTTTAAGTTCCTGGGGATCCATATTTCGGAGGACCTGTCCTGGACCACCAACACCTCATGCCTGGTCAAGAAGGCTCACCAGCGTCTCTTCTTTCTGAGGACACTGAAGAAGAACCAACTGTCTCCAACTATCCTGGTGAACTTCTATCGCTGCACGATAGAGAGCATCCTGACCAACTGTGTCACTGTCTGGTACGGGAACTGTTCTGTTGCTGAGCGCAAGGCACTGCAGCGGGTGGTGAAAACAGCCCAGCGCATCACAGGGACTACACTACCTTCCATTGAGGACATCCAGAGGAAACGCTGTCTGCGTCGAGCTCGCAGCATTCTCAAGGACTCCTCTCACCCCGCTCATAGACTGTTTACTCTCCTGCCTTCTGGTAGGCGCTTCAGGTGCCTCAGGATAAGAACCAGCAGACTAGGAAACAGCTTTTTTCCCAGAGCTGTTTCATTATTGAACTCTGCTCCCCACTGATTCCACTAACCCTCATAACTTTAACTTTAATGCTGCTACTACATAGTTTACATGGCATAACAGGGCTGCATCCATGACTGAATTGTACACACCAGTACTTCATGTTATCTGCTCTACCGGACTGTTTACACACACACAGCATTTGCACTCTATACTGCTCACTTGCACACCAGGAATATTACACTGAATGCTCATTTGCACTAATAAACTACTTCCATAACTGCATTAACTCATCTACTGCACTGTAACTCATCTATTGCATCTATTGCATAACTAACTGCATCCACTCATCTATTGCACTGTAACTTCAATAACTGCATTAACTCATCTACTGCACTGTAACTTCAATAACTGCACTAACTCATCTAATACACTGTAATTGTATTATCTGCATCTACTCATGTATTGCACTATAACTTCAACAACTGCATTGACTCATGTACTGCACTGTAACTTTAATAGCTAATATCTGTAATTAATGCACACTCAAGTCACTTGCACTATTGTATAGTCTATATTGTTATCTGTTCATAACCAACTGTACATTAATGTTCACAGTATATAGCCTTCTGTATATATTGTTCATAGTACATACCGACTGTCATATTTTCATAAAACATTTGTATAGTATTCCCCTAAAATTGTATTCTGTATTTATTCACACTGTATATCTGCACTTGCTAATTGCACTTCTGGTTAGACCTAAACTACATTTCGTTACACTGTACTTGTATATGTGTAATGACAATAAAGTTGAATCTAATCTAAAATCCTTTGGGACATGTACTGAACTAGTGCTCGACCAATCAGCAACCGAGGAGTATCAACCAATGAGCTGTGCGGTACTGAGAGCTAAAACTTCATCTGCGCTCGGAATCATTTGATCAAATCGATTCGTTCGAACTGACCATTCGATTCGTTCTTTGCCAATTATTCCCATAAGCCAGTGAACCGGCGACTCTCTACGAATCAGTTCTTCCGAATCGTTACGCGATTCAATCGCACCACAAACGATTCAATGAAACGATAGATTCACTCCACAGCGCAGAGGATTGCTGATGCATTTGCTTTAACACCGACTCATTCACAGATCTGCATCGCTCTCATTTAGTGAAACGTCTGCATATATCGTCATATAAAAGTGTCAAAGAGGTCATTTTAAGATGTTGGCGTGCACTGAGATGATCACGATGTGTCTGCAGTCGGCGAAGCGCGAGCATCTGCGGTCCACGCAGCATCAGCACCAGATGCAGGATGCGGCTCACGGGCTGTCCATCTTTCACGACGTGAGTATCCCTTCCATTCAGCTGACTGATTTGTCACAATGTCAATATTCACCTTGAACCCCCTGGTTATTTACAGTGAAGGGCAGAGATGTTGGATGCACACATGTGAAATGTCTAGTCTACAGAAGGTTATGTAATATAAAGCATTTATCGATAGGTATTTGGAGCGTATAGGGTGGCAAAACTGGGGAGAAATACCACTTGCGCTGTGCTTTGTTGTTGGTTTTAGACCGTATAAAATACAGGATTTACATCCAAGCATAGACGCACAAATAGACCTGATACTATGATGAAATGTAGGCTAACGAACAAATGCCTGGTACTCTTATTTACTCTTAAAGGGATACTTCACCCAAAAATGAATATTCTGTCATCATTTACTCACCTTCCAGTTGTTCCAAATGTGTTAAATTTCTTTGTTCTGATGAACACAGAGAAAGATATTTGGAAGAATGCTTATAGCCAAACAGATCTCAACACCCATTGACTCCCGTATAGGAAAGAACAATGATTGTCAAAAGTGTTTGCTGTCCTACATTCTCCAAAATGTCGTCTTTTGTGTTCAACAAAACCATCTGTTTTCATTTCTTTTTTTGGAATATTTCTGGATATTTTAAATTAGTGTCGTTTATTTTTAATAATCTTAATATTCATGATTATACTTCACAAATAAACAATTGTAGCAGGGCAATTCCGTGAAAATGTCGACCTTACCACGAAACCACAAGTTTTTACTTTGGTAACAGCACAAATTTTAACATTCTGTGGTTGAAGTACTCATGTGAGATCTCTCTTCACATCTGTAAAGCATTTGTTTTATTTTTAGTGCATGATTTTTCATAGTCAGGTAAGAGCCATTTTCAGGATTGTCACATCCATAACATCTACATATTCCTCATAAATAGACACATGAAAATGAATATAAAGTAATACGTTTGTGTTCTATAAAGAGGCATCACTTCTCCATTCATTAGGTATTATTGCTTCAGGATTGTGCATTTTATTGCACAGAAATCCTGCAAAGTTTGCCGTCTCCCAAAAATCGCTTCCTTTTATTGTCACATCCTTAACCCTTTTCCTGTAGCTCAGTGGAAAGAGCATTGTGTTAACAACGCAAGGTTGTGGGTTCGATCCCAGGGGATTGCAGTATGTATAGGATAATGTTATGTCAGTCGCTTTGGATAAAAGTGTCTGCCAAATGCGTAAAAATGCAAAATGTAACACATGTTTATTTCACTTTTTTAAATATAATTTTTTTCATAGAGTGACATTTTTTAATGTTTAGACTCTATCAACAAGGGTTCAGTAAAATATAAACACATGGTTCAGTATAATCGTAACAAATTCATTCTCTGCGCAGTTTTATGTCACGCCCATAACGCAAAATGTCATGTCCATAACGCTGGAATTACCCAGCAGCCTCTAGTGAATCATATTTAAGACATATATCTTAAATCTGAATATAAGACATAATTTCACATATGGGAAATAATGTTTTCCAAAGCAACTAAATGTAAACAATAAGCTATTATTTCACAGCTTATATTCATATATATTAAGTTGCTTTCGAACAATAAAATTACAGTTCGAAAATCTTGATGGTTTACGCAGGTTTACACATTTATAAACAACAATGGGTTTTAGAATAAAAAAGAACAAACTTTTTTATTTCTATGTCTGGGTCAGCAGGAAATATGAGGTTACAGCTCAAATGTAAACGAACATGAAGGATGCATTACACTATGCAAAAATGTTGACATTTACATTAACGCATTTGGCAGACGCTTTTATCCAAAGCGACTTACATTGCATCAACCTATACATTTATACATAGTGTTGTTACCACTGAGCTACAGGAAAGACTTTTTTCTTCTTCTTGTGATCTAAATACAACCAAAAGTTTCTTTATCTCACGGGCATAATCAGTAATATCAGCATGAAATGAATCTGCATATGGTGCATAGTCGTTCTGTATTTCATCATGCATGTTTTTCATGTATTGCGTGTGGATTTCATTCACAGGTGTAGTGTTGATGTGTGTTAGGTGGGCAGTGAATGTTAGGAGATAAGTTGCAGATGTTCTCTCAGCGGGGTTCAGTAAACTCACATGAAGGGGTCTGACAGCAGCAGTTGTGTGTGTGTCCTTGTGTTCTGGGACTTGCTTGAAAGGCTTAAAAGTTGATCCTCTTTACTTTCCTAATGCACATTATGGTGAGCGATTGGTACAGAATAACCGAAATACAATGCCAAGTGCTATTTATGCATAGCGTTAACACAGTAGTTTAATTCTAGCTCTAATATAATCCTCATGGCATTTATCTCAAAGCTTAGCGATTTGAAAATGAAGTGTTGTCAGTGTGACATGTGGAGTGAACACGACCTTCAGCCATCACGTCTCCTCAGAAATTGGCTTCTGATGGTTCGGGATTTGATTTTATCCTGTCGAGATTCTGCTTTGCTCAGAATGCAATGTGACAGTGAAATGGATGGCGAATGGCATTTGAAGAAACGTAGAGATTGTTTTTTCGGTTCGGAAAATAACAGCTTGGCATGTCAAACAGAGAGATGCAATAAACACCAAATTGTGTTTTGTATCTTTAGCCTAAAGCTGCCTGGGGACAAAACGTTTTCTTAGCAATTATAGAGACCCCTTCTGTCGAAATCGTGATTCATTTTGTCGATCCTCTTGGAGGAATTTGGTTTGTTTGTATGGGATTCTGTCACGTATTATCATATATTTTGGTTGAACCCATCACCCCACATTTTATTCTATTGCAGAACGGTACCTCTCTCCTCAACGTGTAACAATGACATATGATGTAAGATAAAAAAATGATGCCAACGTTTGTCCTACATAGCGAATATAAATGTTGATTTCGACATACAAATAAGACAGAACATTATATATGATAATATAACAAGATTTAATATTAACAGTTGCTTTTCTATAGACCGTAAACATTTCCACAAGTGTTAAAACGTCTGCGTTCTCCCAAAGCGAAGTGTGGGGTTGTGTTTGTGAGAGTTGATTTTCCTCTATGCACGCGCTAATCGCTAATCGTCTTTCCAGGGTCTCTATATAAAACCGCCTGAAAAGAGCAAAATCCACTTTCTATCCCGCAGTTGAATCACTTACAGATGGTAAAACGGTGCCCACTGACGGAGAAAGAGACTTCGATTAACTAAGAAGCTGACAGGCCTATTTATAAACCATGACTCGGCTAATATTGTGCTTTGAAAAGCATCCGTTTGTTCTGAGAGTATTTCTTTCTCTTTCTTGCAACGGAGCCGTAGGACCCTTGTCTCCCCGCTGGCTCAACACCTGCTGGAGAGCCATTGGAGATGATCTCTCGGCTTGAAGCCTGGATGACCTTTAAAGGACTTTGTTAATGATACATGATCCTACACTTATCTTTTGGCACATCTGGCTTTTGCAAAGTGTATTGAGAAATATAGAGAATTTTTTTATTTTCCGATGCAGTGACGTGTCAACAAACAACATGAGATTTGAAGTCGTTCTGAAAACACACCGAGCGCTGATGTTGAGAATGTAACGTTTTGCACATCTCAGCTCCTCAGAATGAATAGGCCGGATGGTGTTAAAAAGAACTTGAGAAATCAATAGTTGTTGACTCAGACCAGGTGTCATTTTTGTCCTCCGGATGATTGCGTTGTCAACACCTAGTCCTGCTCTGCAAAACGTTCTCACCTTCAGTCTCAGATGAGCGAGTTTAATTCTCCAGCTTTCACGATGAGATATTCGAGCGCTAGAGGCAAACCGCTTGAGTAAGTCTGATGGATAACAGGGCGAGATGCCTGTGAGAATAAAGCAACATTTTTCATTTAGATGACCCAGAGAGAGCGAGTGTCCATGTGTCTCATTTCATTTTGCTTCATTTCATTTTGCTTAGTTTATTGTAGAACTGAAACATTGTCCTTAAAAATTGACCCAATAAAAAATTGAAACTTGAAACAAAAATTGAAACTTGAAACAAAAAATGTAAATTGTATTGTTTGTGTGTGATTATAAAATGATTTCGCTTATGCTGTCGCGTTGATGCTTCTGTCATATCATTATAGATCTTCAGGACAAATGAGATTCAGTATCGACACACTTCTCTCAATCATTGTGAAAGCGACTCATGTTAATGAACTACAAAATCACTCTTTTGCTTTTTTGTCGTTACAGATTTTCCGTCGGGCTGACAAAAATGGTGAGTCTGAACCTCTAAAGTATTTTTTTATTTACAGTATTCGCTTGTTACCTAAATGTGCACTTTCTAGTGTGATTTAGAATTAACAAAACAACAATTTGAACAATAGGTTTGGAAAATAATAAAATGAAACCAGAGGTTTTTATTTGATCTTTAATGACTCATGACCACTCTTAAAAAAGGTGCTTCAAACGGTTCTTAGAAGAACCTTTAAGTTCCATAAAGAACCGTAAACATCTGAAGAACCTTTCTGTTTCACAAAAGGTTCTTTCTTGTGTAAAAGGTTGTTCAGATTATTTATGGTTCTTATGAGTCCTTTTGAGCACCTTTATTTTTAAGTGTGTAATTGAATTCTCGGTTATATTTTACTTAATTTTCAACTTTATTTGTGAATGTAGCACACGTTACTTTGTCTCGGAAGAATTGGATGATAAATATTGGAGTTCTTTTAATAGCAGAAAAGTTTTGTGATACATGTGCACTCTATAAATAAAGCTGCTTGAAGTTTGGTTCCACAAAGAACCATTAAGCCATCTCTTCATCTCTTTCTTGCCTTTTCATAATCTGAAGAACCTTTTTTCGCCACAAAGAATGGAAAAATTCTTCGGATGTTATAGGTTCTTTATGGAAACATTTAGGCATCATGAAGTACCTTTGTTTTTAAGAGTGTAAGATTACTGTTCTTAAGGTGAGAGAAAGTTGCGTCCACGAAGATTGCTCACAACTTAATCTCATTGCTGTCCAAAAGAAACAGATGCGATATTAAAAAGATCTTATTTGTTGTTTTGTCCATTTCTGTGAGTCGTCTTATTATAGAATTAACTTGTATTTGACAATCCGAAGAATGTAAGAGAAGTTTTTTGTGTTCCAATGCTGAAAATCTTTATCTTTAAGAAGATCTTTACGCGATGATAAATTTGCCTTAACCGATGACCTGCCTGTCACAAAATGCATATTTCTAAAAAGGTAGAGAACTGATGTGCTCTCCAAACAAAAGACAGAAGAGAGCTTGTGTCCAGTAGAGCGCAGCACTTCTGACGTCATTACCATTTGTTCAAAATGGTACTTCAAGCACACTTTCATCAGACGTGACGACAGAAGAGCGCAGAGAAAATGCAGATAAACTGTGAAAGACAAAGCAACAGTGTTACTATCCCTTACAAATCTCAGGGTAAAGGATTTGAACAAAATCCTTGGCAACCACCCAGTTCACTCTAACGACCGACCGGCACATGTACACTTTGCAATTTAGCAGATGCTTTTATCCAAAGTGTCTATAAAATAGGAAACATCACATGAGTTTGCCAAGATGAAGCTACAGTATCTGCAGTATCACACTGCCAAGTTCACGCCCTAGCAACCACCTTGCAACCGAGCACTTATGGCCTTACCAACCATTCTCATTGGCAAGCATCACTCATGTTCTTCAAAAATTTGTATAGCTGACAGATTGAGTATCGCTGTAAATGTAGAGCAAAGATGCCACTGTAAGTAGATCATTGAGTTAAAAAATATGCAAATTAAAGAGAGTTTTGTGAGTTGATCTCCTCTTGAGACTAAGTTGAGCTGTGAGGTTCATCTCTCTTGTGAGGATTCTGGGCTCAGTGACTTGCTGGGAAATTATTTAAAGATCTGAAGACGAGTAAAAGCCGTCCGGTCCTGCCTCACGCTAACCCAGATCTGCTCTTTCATAACTCAGGAGGTTCAGTTATGTTTCATTTTTAGTCTCGGATGTTTCTCTCAAAATTGGTGAGGAGAAATAAAAAGAGAAACAAGTGATTGTTGAAACACATGAAGAGTCTGGAGATGTCAAATGAATGTAGATTGTAGAGGGATCATCTGGATTTGATCAGAAATGTTTCAGTTTTGTATTGAGATCAAGAATATCGACGTTTGATTCCAGGCGAGACCAATCTGAGATCAATTTGAGACATTGTTCACATCTCTTCTCAAAGTCTAATGACAGACACATTTGTAGGATTTCTGGCTTATTCTCTCAGGAGAAATTTCTGAGACGCATTAGACTTTGACTTTAAATTTACCATTTGGTCTTCATTTAAAGTCCCAGTGAAATAAAAAATGAAATATTGCAGTGTTTATAGTAAATAGCTTACCAATGTGTGTTATTTTCTTTTTAAAATCCATGTGCCCTCATAATCTACAGTTAAAATGTGAAAATGATGTAAATTAGGTGAATTGGGCGGAGCATCCTTTAACTCCTCCCCTCCAACTTTCGGTCTACTGCCAGTTTCATTTCAAAATCAAATACATTTTTACACATCCAATCGATTCGCAGTGAAAAACGCAAGCCACACCCACAATTTTTCTTTTTTGAAATTGCTTTTCACTCGTGAATGTGTCAGAATTACCGAAGTAAAAAGGATGGCAACTTCGGTTCACGGGGATTTTAATCTCATTCATGTCTAGAAGAAATAAATGAGATATTAAAGACATTTCTGAGACTTTTCTCTGTAAATCTCAGAGGACTATTCAGATGTTCGTGTCTATCCAGCAGACAGTTTCTGGTTGTGGTTTCCTCTAGTCTCCATCGCCCCGCAGCCTCGACGTTACATAACCAAACCGTGTCGCCTGAAAGGAGGGCACATCACAATCTGTCTCACTGCCGGCCAATCACACGACAAACATCACGTCAAGCGAATCTGACGCCCCCTTCGGCAGGGCCAGAAATACTCAAGCTGCCCCACACACAGAGGACAGATAATAATGTTGGAGACTGTGATTGAAAAAGACCTGAGAGAGAACAGACTGTGAACGCCCACCGCGAGCGGCCCGATCATCTGCGCTTGTCTCTGCATTCGTCTGTTTCTTCACCCAGTTTCTCATCGTCTTTCTGATTTCTTCAATCTCTTTTAATGACCTCTCTCTCGCCATGTTCTCGTCCTTCTGGACACTCACACAGACAGACAGATTGGGTCGTGCTTCTGTATGTTTCTCTGCTCATCTCGCTTCTGTTGACTCAATCTGACAGCTCCGGCGCTCCAGTTTGCAGCTTTAAGAACAAGAGAAGAGAACGAGAAATAAAGACGAGAGCGTTCAGAGGAGAGAAACAGTGATTGAATATCGAGAAAAGCGTGAAGAAAATGTTCCAACATATGATTGATAGCCTTACATAATGGTGCGGTGGGGTTTCCTTATCGCTACCAGAAATTGTTATTTGTTTGTTGTTTTGAGATTTATGAACTGGAACAGAGCTCACAAATGCTCGGATCAAACTGTTTTACAGCCAGAAGAAAATGTTATTGCTCAAATTCTAGATATCAACTTAGTCTCAGATGCTACTCCTAAATTGCTCATGAGAAATGAATACAGAAGCAAGTGAAGCTACGAAACGAATCAAGATTGTATTTGTGTCTCTTTCATATCTCATGTATTTCTTCTAGACATGAATGAGAGTGGATGGATGAAAATGGAAACGTTTGTTTCTCGCCTGCATGTCTCCTGAGAAAAAATGCAAGAAACCTGACATGAGTTTGAGAAGAGATGTCAACAATGTGTCAAACTGAGCTCAGATTTGTGAAATCAAAAGTCAATATTATTTAAGATCTCGATATGAACTCAATCATTTGTCATCAGATTTACCCAAATCCAGATGATTTTTTGACCCACCCTGGGTTACAAAAACATTTTCATAAATAGCCAAAGATACATTGTATGGATTGATTTTTCTTTTATGCCAAAAATCCTTAGGATATTAAGTGAAGATCATGTTCCAACAAGACATTTTGTAAATTTGCTGCTCTTACATGTCAAAACTTTATTTGTGAGTAATTTGCTATGCTAAGGGCTTCATTTGGACAATTTTAAAGGCAGTTTTCTATATATATTGTATATATATTTTGCACCCTCAGATTCCAAATTTTCAAATAGTTCAATCTCCGCCAAATATCATCCTATCTTAACAAACATCAATGGAAAATCAATGGAAAGCTTATTTATTCATCTTAAGGCCGTGTTCACACTTGACTTCTTTTTTAAGCTGCTAGCATATGTTTTACACTATAATCCTATAGAGTAAACCGTGTTATCAAAGAAGTCCTGAGTGCTTATTTAAACGCCAACCCCAGTATCTTGTTCTGCAGCTCTGAGGTTGAAAAGAGTTTAACGCACTATGTCAACCGCATACGTCATTGAGGTTCTTACATTTACATTTATGCATTTGTCAGACGATTTTATCTAAAGCGACTTACATTTCATTATCCTATACATTTTTACATAGGTATGTGCAATCCCCTGGGATCAAACCCACAACCTTGCGCTGTTAACGCAATGCTCTTACCACTGAGCTACAGGAAAGACTTACGTTTTGTTAAAAACAAAGCATTTTAAAATTAACATTTAACTTCGATTAAGACGTATAATCATTGTAGTTCCTTGTATTAATTCTTACCTTGTAATACAACGGCTCCCTTTATAAAATAAAACCTGAAATAATAAACCTTGATGACGTATGCGGTCGACAAATGCAACTTCCAGAAGACGTATCCGAATCCTGGCAAGGACGGGTCCAGGAGAAATGGCTCATATGGTCACCCTATATAAATGTAAGTTTGATTTTCACTTTCAATAACTTCTGATGGCATGTCTAGCGAGAAATTAGTATTGTTGTTTTAAAATTTGTGATTGGTTATTGCAAAAATGCTTTATGATTCAGATACACTTCCGTTGTGCCACCTATGAAGCCTGTCTGCCTTTGTGCACAAACGCTATCTTTGAACATTGGCGGCTGCTATTTGTAACCTTCAACGCTGTGAGCGTTTGCACCATTGTCAATTTTTTCTTTTCAAAAAAGAAGTCAAGTGTGAACACGGCCTAAGACTGGTTCTGTTGTCCAGGGTCATATTTTACCGCACACACATTCTTATAAGTCATTTTAGGGAAAAGATCCCAAACAACTGAGAACTCAATCAAATCTCCTGAGCTGTGAAAGAGCAACATGTGAGCAAGAACATGTGATCCTCACTGACTCCAGAGGCTATGAAGCGTTGAATCTCGGGTTGGTGGGTTAGATTTTCTGGAGAGACAGATAAGCACATTAGTTTGAGTCTAAATAAGGCCGAGCGGTGGAGATCAAACCCTCCTGAGATCTAAACCTTTCTTGTCCATTAACCGCAGCTCCTGTCAGACCGTCTAAAGCTGTGGTGTAGATATCCCTCTATAGAAAACTTTGACCTAGATCTGTCTCGAGCATGAAAAATGCATCCATGTTCACAAATTCATGGAGGACAAATAACAAACCAGATACAAGACATGCTGCCTTGTTTTTTGTAAGAATGTTTTCGTCTAAAATGAAGACAGCGAAAGAAGACTAGTGAAAAAAAGGAAAGTAAACAATGTTTAGTTATTATTTTGTTTACCCGTTGAATAAAAAACTAAAATTATTAAATATTTATGGTAAATAGGGTTCATACAGAATAGTACAGAACCAATAAAGTCAAATGGTAAAAACGAACATTTTGTTCACATTTAGTTCAGATTGGGACGGTACAGAATTTAAATAAAAATCGACGCATTTAACTAACAAATTTAACTAACAAATATGTTTAAAGCCATATTTCAGCCCAAAATGATAAATCTTTCATCATTTATTCACCCTCACTTAATTTCAAACCTAGATGAGTTGTTTTCTTCATCGGAACACAAAAGAAGATATTTTGAAGAACGTCAATAACCAAACAAAACTGAACCCCATTGACTTCCATTGAATGAACACAAACCACTGAGACATTTCTCGAAATATCTTCTTTTGTGTTCCACTGAAGAAAGTTCGTTCATTGTTCATTTAAAAGTGTTTTAGGAAATAAACATGAACTAAGAGGATTAAATAGTATAAAAGACTCGTTCATATTAATAGTGTATTTACTGTATAGGAAGAGTTTGTTTCCAAAATGATTCTTTTTTCAAAAATCATGTTTTTATCGTGTTTTATTGTGTAAGTTAGCCATATTGTTTGTTATCATGTCTTAAATCAAAACAAACCAAGTGCAGTTTGATTGGTTTGCACGCTACAAAAACATGATTTTTGTTTACTCCAATAAAAACAGAGTTATCTCATTTCGGAACCAAACTCTTCATATATTGTTATTAATAAACCATCATTCGATGATTTCTAGATCAAACTGATGTCTAGCTTGTCATTTCTGTTTCATTGATTTATTTTAACTGTAGGTCTTGTTGAAGAGTACTCAACTGTGAACCAAATGAAGCCGTCTCGTCTGAGACACACTCTCGCGTTTGCAATCTCTCTTTGATTTATTTTGTCTGTTTCAATATCACAGGAGCACACACACAGTTATAAAAGACTGCAGATGACTCAGATTTTTCTCTCTGATCTATGTCTCACACATAATCTGATGCCGTGTCATTACTAAGTGTAATCCCACACGTATTCAATGTCAAATCATGTTTAATTTACAGAATGAACTTCTGCAAACGTTTCTTATCCAAAGTGCATTTGATCTGATCATTTTCCCCGGGACTCAAACCCACGATGAACTACAGGAACATTTATTATATTTCATTTTTAAAATACCAAAAAGCCAAACCACCGGTGTCGACCCTGAATCTAAAGAGTATGAGGGAAATGGATTGAGTGTGATGTGTTGAACTGGATGAAGTGATTTATGATCTGAGCGATGGAGGAGAAGGAGTCCCGTCAGTATTTTGATAGAGTTACTGTCATATATATTTCCTTTATCTGGTTGGACACCTGATGGATGACAGCGTCTCAGCTTTACCTCATAATAAAACCCGGATGGCAGATGGTGGCTGGTGTATTAAGGTTGATCTATGACATTTGTTCTGAGTAAAAAACTTCAGCAGGTGTTTGTGTGTCTGTGGGATGTGAAGACTAAAGTAGATATTAACACAGTGTCATCTGGCTATATTCAGAAATGCTTTTATTAATATTTTTATTAGTCTAGCAGTAGATTATAATGTGTCTAAAGGGTCTGGGGTTTGTTTTAGACGCCTATTAAACTATAAATTATATAAAAATGATGGTACGTATTTTAGAGCTTTGTCAATGTTTGAACGATATCACGTCTGTTTAATCCTATTCGTTAAGCTGCCAGCACAAATATCATCATGCATGTTTTAATTTTTACCGTTTTAAAGTCCCAGTGAAATAAATTTTGCCTATTTTTATGAAATCCCCCAAACGTTTATTGTGAATAGTTTATCAAGGTGGGCCATTCTTTTTTTTTATTCATGTGCCCTTCCGTCTATCCATCTTAGATGACACATGTAAGACAGCACAGGCGGAGCATCTTTTAACTCCTCCCCTTCCATTTCAAAATGCAACGCCGGTTTTATCCAATCAAATCGAAGAGAAAGACGAATGACACGCCCACTGTTTTTCTTATTCGAGATTTTCCTCGGAAATGCGTCAAAATACGGAAGTGAAAACTATGGTAACTTCCCGTTTTAGGGCGAAATTCTCTCTTAATATCTCGATGTTCGTCGTTTTTTAAGTGACACACCTACTGAATTCTGGGAAATATTTTATTGTCAAACAGAAAGTTTAACTAAACGTTGAATGATGTCAAATCTATAACAAGTTATTAAAATTAATTGTTAATGTTTGGGAAATAATCTGTAATTTGAATAAAAAATTTAAAAAAATGTTTAAAATATCATGATGCTATTGTATATTATATTGAGCTTTGTATTGAATTGTGGGCTTGTATGTATTTTTACACCCATACTATATTTTTACACCCATACTACATTTTTTGTCTTTCAGTCGAGTGGTCTCTTGTCATGGGTTGGTTGTTGTCAGAAGAAGCTGCAGTTTAAATCCTTTATACCGATTGTAGATGATGAGAAAGACGTTGTTGTGTGCTCATTCTCTGTATCTCTCTTCTGTCTTACAGATGATGGGAAACTGTCCTTCGAGGAGTTTAAAGCTTACTTCGCAGATGGCATTTTAACGACAGATGAGCTGCGAGAACTTTTCTACTCCATCGATGGACGCCAAACAAAGTTAAATTCTGAATTACGAAGCCGTCAGATGAGCCAAACCCCTGCGTTTACTAGCAATGTGCCAAATACGTTTTAAATAAACACAGCGTCCTAACCAGATGCTAAAAGAGTCTGTGAAGATCAATCAAAAATCACAGCCAAACAGAATGCTGTATTTTGTTTATTGACACTTACGGACGTGCTTGCTTCTCATCGCATGTTTTAGCGCAACACAATCTCACGGCCAAAACGTAACTATATTAAGACGTGATTTGGCTAATTCGTACAAATTCATACATTTCAGTGCGATTTCTTTTTGCGGCGGTGACATTAGGTTTAGGGGCGGAGTTAGGGGTGGGGCTTCTGTATAGCATTTTTTTCAAGTAATCATACGTTTTTGTACAATTCACAACGTACGAATTCCTTCGAATAAGCCGTCGTAAAATAGTTTCCAATTTTCGTAAGATAAGTTTGTTTATTTACGCTTGTGTTCAGCTAAAGGAGCAGTTTGTAACAATTTTGCAGTAAAATATCCAAAAACCACTAAGCTAGTGTTATATATTTTGTTGAGCTGAGTACTTAAAATATCTCAAATGTTTCCAACTACTTGTAAATCATGAGAAAATTCTAGAGGCCATTCTAAACAGTGACACGGTTACAGTTACAGACTGCACCTTTAAAGTCTAGATGCACTATTCATAGAAATCAGCTCTGTTGGCCTGCACGGCAGGATTAGCGTTAAATATTATAATCAGGCATCAATCCAAAAAAAAGAGCAGATTAAGACATCTGGGTCACAGACGATCGCAGTGATGCTGTATAGTCTCGTTAAAGTCAGACGTGACCTGCAAGACAAGAAGTTTGTGTTCTGGTAAAATGTTGTGTGCGTGTTCGCAACCTAATTTGAACAATTCCTCAAAAGAAACGGCTGATAAAAGCAATGCAGTTCTGACTTTCGTTTAAGATGACCTGTATCCGTGACAACCTTTCAATTTCGTTCCCTAATTAGTTGCCTTTCAGAGAAGCGTGCATCTTTTTTCACGCATGAATGGATAACCAGCCGAACATTCGCTCGCAGGAGGATGAAAGTAATACCCGAGGCGACTCGTGCGATTCAAAGCCTTGAAAAACGTGTTCTGGGAAGCCGCTGCGTCAACAGGACAAAGACGCAAATATGACTTGAAAAAGAACCAAAAAATAAATAAAAAACTTGAAAAGAACCGCAGAGCAGGGCTGTTTCACACAGACACATAAAATACATTTTCTGAAAGAACGTTTTTTCAAGTCGAGTGTTTAAGTGTGTAACTAAGGATCTGTCTCATGTACAGAATGCATTTGAAACAATCGAAACATTCAGTCAGTCTGTAGATTTACAGACGTCTGTCTCATAATAAACTTTGTAATAAACATAATAAAATCTGGTGTTTCCCATCTGTTGAGAAGTATCAGAGATATTCACACAATGAGAGGAGTTGGACTGTGAACATCCTCCGCACTCATGACTCTCATTCAATTAACACTTCCTTAACATTGTATTCTCTTTTCTCGTTTTTTTCTCAGTAACCTCGATACAGACAAACTCTCAGGTGGGTGTGATGAAAATAATTCATTTAAATGCCAATATGGACAAGAAAACAGTATAATGTGTACTATTAGTATGCAAAATATGATGCAGCATAGGTGGTTTGAGTAAGGTATAAAAATGCTTTAATTGCATTTTTTATTATAAAGTCTCTTAAAATTTAACAACGTGACTCTTCTTCTGTAGCGCAGGGCATTGTGGGTAATATCACCTCAGAAGCACACATTTTCTTTACGAAGCGTTCGTTAAGTCTTGCTGACATGACATTTATATATTGTTTTCAGATTACTTTTCTCAGCATCTCGGGGAATATCTGGATGTTCTGTCTGCGTTAGAGAAGCTCAATGTGGCCGTGCTGAAGGCGATGGACAAGACCAAAGAGGTAAAGCTCTACTCCATCAGACTGACATGAAAGAGTCGAACAGAAGAGAGAGTTTCACCTACACAAGACACATGAGAAGATTGTGAGACGTTCAGATTGTGTGATGACTCACAGTGTTTGTGTAGATAAAGTCTCTTTCTGTCTAACTCTCTCTCTCTTTCTGGTTTACTCTCTCTCTAGCTCTCTCTCTCTTTCTGGTTTACTCTCTCTCTAGCTCTCTCTCTCTTTCTGGTTTACTCTCTCTCTAGCTCTCTCTCTCTTTCTGGTTTACTCTCTCTCTAGCTCTCTCTCTCTCTCTCTCTCTCTCTCTCTCTCTCTCTCTCTCTCTCTCTTTCTGTCTAATTCTCTCTCTCTTTCTGGTTCAGTCTCTCTTTCTTTCTTTCTCTCTCTCTCTCTCTCTCTCTCTCTCTCTCTCTCTCTCTCTCTTTCAGTTTCACTCTCTCTTTCAGTTTCACTCTCTCTCTTTCTCTCTCGTTCTCTCTCTCTCTTTCAGGTTGACTCTCTTTCTCTATCTCTCTCTCATTCTCTCTTTCTGGTTCACTCCCTCTCTCTCTCTCTCTCTCTCTCTCTCACAATATACATTTAAACTAAATATTCTGCACAAATACAGATGAAGATAAAAATAAAAGTATATTAGTATCGAGATATACAGTACATCTCTCTCTCTCTCTCTCTCTCTCTCTCTCTCTCTCTGCAGGAGTATCAGGAATCGTCAGTTCTGGGTCAGTTTGTGACCCGTTTCATGTTGCGTGAGACATCTAGTCAGTTGTTGTCTCTTCAGATGTCACTGCAGTGTGCCATGGAGGCTGTGGAGACACAAAGCAGCACCAGCCCGTGAGTCTCACACCATCTCCCTCTCTTTTAAATTGACAATTAATATTGTTCTGTTTGATTTATAAACATTTTGCCCATGGGGACCTCAACTCAGGTCCTCACGGTGACACGAGTGCTCATGAGTTGGTGTGGATTCAGGTTAAGGACCCCCCACACACACACACGCACACACACACACACGAACGCACACACACACACACACACACACACATACATACATACATATTTTTATAAACACATATACACAATCTTACACACACACTTTCATAAATGCACACAATCTCACACGCACTCTTTCAAACACACTCTCACTTACATTTTCTTACACACACACACACACACACATATTCTTTCATAATCACACTCAATCTCTCACGCACTTTTGCACAAAAACACTCACACATACAGTTTCTTACACACACACACTTTCAGAAACATTTCTTTCACACATATATCATACACACACATGTTTACATTTTCATTTATGCATTTGGCAGACGCTTTTATCCAAAGTGACATACATTGCTTTTTTCCTATACATTTTACACAGGTATTTGCAATCCCCTGGGATCGAACCCACAACCTTGCGTTGTTAACGCAATGCTCTTACCACTGAGCTACAGGAAAGCTACACACATACATATCACACAGACACAGACACACACAAACTTTCAGAAATACATACACACAATCTTTCACACATTGCCCACACAGATATACACACAAACACTCACCATTGTACAAACTCTCAAACAATTTGTAACACACAGACACACACACATTAGCCTCACAGATGTACTGTATTGTGTGTTATGGAGATGGTCATCTAGTGGGTTAAACCACTGAACTATTAAATCAAAAGGTTGCTGGTTCGATCCCAGCAGCCACAACCAGTGTGTCCTTGAGCAAGACACTTTACTCCATGTTGCTCCAGGGGGATTGTCCCTGTAATAAGTGCACTGTAAGTCGCTTTGGATAAAAGCGTCTGCCAAATGACTAAATGTAAATGTGTTATTGTGTTTCTTCATCTGCTGTTATTCTCACTGGAGCTTTTAATATGACTCAACTGTGAAAGTGTTTCCACATGCTTTTGTTCGCTATTAATCGCTCCATACGTGACAAGCATTCTGTTATTCTCTCTCTCTCTCTCTCTCTCTCTCAGGACTTATTGTTTTGTCTCGTTTTCTCTTGTGTGTGAATTATTGGCAGTGGAAGAAAATGTGGAATTTTTTCTCTTTCAGAATAAAAATCTGTGCACCATAGAGAAAACTCTCAGTTGATCTTCTGTTGTGAAAATGTCCTGGTTGCTGTAAGAGAAGGTTTTCATGACTATACTCACGTGTGATCTCTGTGTCTGTAGGGTGGAGGTTAAAGTCCCGGATCATCTGGTGGAGATGCAGAAGAACAACAGAAGATGTGGCCGTCGAGTGCAGAAGAACATGTGTCTGTCTCCCACTGACCCGTACTCAGGCATTCTCACCACAGGTAACACACACACACGCACATGTGTTGTGTACAGGTTGTGTTCAGTGATTGTGTGTGATTGTGTGCTTCAGGTGTTACTGTAGATACAGACGAACACTGGTGCTCTCAAATCAACAGACTTCAACAACTCATCGACAAGCTGGAGTGTCAGGTGATCTCATCCATTCATCTTTCCATCTTACATTTGATCTCCCTCCACTCGTCAGCATCTCCAGCGTCATTATTTATTTATATTTATGTTAACGTTTGTTAAAGTATTACTTTCATTAGTGCTTTTCGTACTTTCATTCGTGCTTTTCGTACTTTCATTAGTGCTTTCATATCATTTGCGTTATTATATTCAGTTGCAGAAAAAGATCAACATCTCATTTTCCACCGAAAAGCCTTTTCATGACAGAATACTTCTTTAGACCGCTTCACAAGATTTTATCTTTTTATTTTATGTATTTCATTTTTATTTTAATTACTCTGATTATTAATAAAAATATTTTGTACCCTTTTTTTCACATTATGAAGTTAGACTATCTGTTCAGATTTACTTTTTGGTATAAACGTGTTAATGGGTAAAATAGCTTTCATGTTCAAAGCTCCAATAATATATATTATAAAATAATCTACCACCTGAAGTGAAGTCTGTCAGATCATTTAGAATCTTTAAACAAATTTTATCACAACATTTTCTATTCACTGAAAAAAAATACTTCTTATTTAGTCTTTTTTTCTTGTTTTCCAGTAAAAATGTCATTTTCTTGATGAGCAAACTGACCTTCTTAAAACAAGCAAAAAAATCTGCCAACGGGGTAAGAAAAATAATCTTGAATTGAGTGACTAAGAAAAAGGTCAACCTTTATTCAAGATTATTTCTCTTACCCCTTTGGCCGATTTTTGGCGGAATAAGCGCTCGTTTGTATGGTGTCTCTGAATTGTCAAAATACCTCTTAAAATGCTTGCTAGTCGTATATATTTTTTTACGTAAACAAATTTCGCACGCAAATTTCTGGCTCAATATGCAACGGCCTTTAGTGAGAAAGATTTCTTGCAGTGTGTGATTGTACATTATTGAATCTGTCATTGTCCAAATTCGGTCTGTTTGATGTTTGTTTACAACTGAATGCACTATTTGATATTATGGGTTATTATTTTTTTTGTTTGTTTGTTAGTTTTTTTTTTTTCAGCCTGTTAACTGTCACCCGTTCCGTATACGGGACACCTAAGTTTGCGTCGATATTGTACATGTTATTATTAATCGAATCATAACAAATTATATATCATTGGAAAGGTCTAAGACTCTAGAATACAGAATCCTTTGGTGTTTTTTTAAATAATTTATGTAGGGAGAGTAATTGATTCTTTTTTATAAAGTGTGTGCTTAGTTTTTTTGTTATCCTTTTGCGACCCATGTATATTTTAATCAAAGAAAAACATAAACTTGTTTTATTTATTTTTTACAATAAACCTAACAACATACCTTTCATTTATTTTTTGTGTGTGTTTTTTTTTAGCAATAATCAGATCATACTTCATTTTTCACACGAGACCAACCGTAAGTCTGTATTCCAAAGAATTCATGAGTTACCGACATTTTAGATCCAACAGATTGTTTTCATGTGTAGGCTCAAAAAGGGCTCCGACAGTTAACAGTTAACGTGTATTCGTGTTAAGTGTTTGTTTCGTTTTTTGTCATGTTTGTGTATTATGTATTGTGGGCCCCCTAGTAAACGAGATGTTTCATCTAAAGGGGTTTATTCCAATAAATTAATCAGTCAATAAATTTGTTGGTTGTATTTTGTTCAAACGTTTGTGCAATGTTTGAAAACTGTAACAGGACGTTTTTGTAGACCAGCGTTGTTCGCAAAGTGGTCGATACACACAAACACATTGCTTCTGTTATTACGGTTATTGTTTTTATTATAATTAATACATCATTCCTTATTTAATTTTTTTTACTGTACAGTGAACAAACATATAAAAAATGAATCTCCACTCACACATAATGTCACATGTATGATATGAGAAGCCCTTCACTCTGAAACAACAGATATGTTACACCTTTTGTTTCTTGTTATATTTCCTTCTCTAGAGTCCAAAGTTAGAGCCGTTGAGAGAAGATCCACTGGCCAGCACATACAAATCTGTAAGCGTCGCTCCTTTACCATCCGTCGATTTAGTCTTCTGTTTCTTTCCTCTGGTTTGATGTCTTTTTGTGTGTTTCCTCTAGAACATTCTGCTGGTTCAGAGGCAGATGATGGTTCTAGAGAACGATCTAGAAGAGTTTCAGAAGGCTTTGAAGGGTTACGCCGATTCAACCTCCAATCAAAATGACAATCTACAGTGAGAACGACACTGTCATGCACTGAGATGAGAGATGATGACGTGACTCATGACACTAAAATACTTATATTATTATTAATATATATTTGTGAACATTTTGCAGGAAAAACAAGAATGACAGATGCTGACATGCAGATATGTATGGAAGCCCGTTTCCACCTGGGTTGGGATTTTGGTTGATTTTTCAGTCATTATTATGACTTAGTTTCTCATTATATTGAGATACTTCATCAAAATTTCAACTTAGTAACTCATAATAATGAAGAAGTATCTCATAACAATAAGAAACTAAGTCGAAATTTCAACTAAGTTAGTTATTTTGAGATACTTCAGTCATTATTATGAGAAAGTTTCTCATTATTTTGAGATACAAAGTCATAATAATGATTTTTAAATCTAAAAAAATTCCCAACCCTGGCGGAAACGGGCTTCCATAGATATGACCTTCACATTTATCCTCTCTCTCTCATTCAGTGTATCTATTCAGAAGCTGCCAGAGAAAAGCTGTTACATCATCTATGAGTTTTGGCAGGACCGTATCTCCTGGATGAGGTGTGTTTTTTAAGCTCCTGCTGTTATTTCACGGAGAGATACTCATTTTACTATGATATGAGCCCTGAAGAACAGCAGAAGTCTGCTTGTGTGTGTGAGTGTGAGTGTGTGTGAGTGTGTGTTTGTGTTTGTGCGTGTCACTGTGTTTTCCTGCCAGATTGTCGAGTGTGTAACAAGACATTTCAGAATAGCAGATGGCTCATCTCATAGCACAAACTTCACAAACAAACACAGACGCTGTCCTGCTTCTGCGATACACACTGATCTAGATAGATGATGAAATGAAGAAATGTCAATTAGAGCTTGGAATCTTGTGAATAAAACAACCGGCACGTGGAGAAAAGACGCGGTGTCCACCTGGAACAGCTGGTGAAGAGAAGAGTGCTTTGTACAAGACTAATCTCCTCCATTGGCTTTATTTGAGAAAATCTTTCATTTAAAGGGATATTTTAATACCAAATCAAAATTTCCCCATGTTTGACTCGCCCTCGAGGTGTTCTAACTGAATCTGGTTTTCTTCTTGAAGAATAATGCAGTCGTAGTTATAATACCACAAATCATTTTGCTTCCAAGCTGAATGGGAGTGAACGGGTGTTGATTTTTTGAAGCTCCAAAAAGTGCATCAAATCAAGGAACGGGGGAAATTTAGATTTGGTAGTGATATATCCCTTTAAGGCATGCAGTACACTCTTAAAGAAAAGGTGCTTCAATAGGTTCTCCGATGCCATAGAATAACTTTTTGGTTCCACAAAGAACCTTTAACATCTGAAAAAAAGTTTTAAAAAAAGTAAGAAAGTTCATAAATGGTTCTTTGTGAAAGCAAAAATGGTTCTTCTATGGCATCGCTGTTGAATCTTTTAAGCACCATTATTTTTAAGTGTATGTGATTTACATGTGAAGTATTGTGGAAACTATCATGTAGAAACACACATATTAAGCGCTTTAAAAATGTGAATTAAATGTAAAGTAATCTGTAAATGTATATTATATTTCTCTAAATGAATTCTATAAATGTAAATAGAATATATTATTTATTCTATACTATTTACTCTTTATATACATATTTATATATATGGAGAGTTTGGTTAAAAAATGAGATAACTCAGTTTACAAAAAATCTCTAAAATCATATTTTTTCATTGTGCTTTCCAATTTTAATCAATCAAACAGCGGGATGTTTGTTTTGATTTAAGCCATAGTTACTCAAAAAATATCACAATAAAACACAATAAAAACATTTTTAAATTTTTTGTTTTGTAACCAAACTCTTCATACATATATATTGTATAAATAGATATATATAAATTATAATATAAATATGTAATTCAGTGTATATTCTATAAATATAAACGTTCTAAATGTAGAGTATAATCTTATTACATGTTGCATTATTTTTCTCATGGATTTGCATTGTTGTTGATTTGATTTTGTTCTGTCTTTGTGAAGTTATCTGCAGTCTGACAGCAGTAAGATGTTCCAGCGTTGTATTATAGACATGCTGGAGGATCCAGAGGTTGTGTCCACTATGCTGATGCCCGGTAAGAGAATACGCTACTAATCCTTTATTCCTGTTTAAAGCCCGTTGGAAACTTGTGAGCAGAAGAAATGAAACACTGACCTCATGTTATTTCTCTTTTCTGTCTCGCAGCATCCTGGTGGATCATGACAAACAACTAACACCAACCAAAAACCACTTCACTGAATCTGAGCCGTAAAACTGATCCTAATGTGAATTAATAACTGTAAAGAAAACCATCAGATGAAACGTCCACAAACGTGTTTTATATATCATGTTCCGCCTGTATTTTACTTCATGTTAAACAGGGTCGTGCATTCAGAACAGATCTGAAAAATGCCTTTTTGTTTGAATCCAGGTTGCGTAGAATTGTGGGGAAAAAGTAGAATTGAATTGGAATTAAATGGAAAGAGATTGACAGGAATTACATTTCCAAAAGCAATGTGGTTCAGAGTGTTTTGATGGCTGTGTTGTTTATTTGAGTTTTTAGTTAATCATTTTACGTTTAGTGGAAATGGTTTCTTGTGTGACTGTTGAATTTCTTGGGATTCCGATTCACTCCCTTCCCGTCATTCCAGTTCAATTTCTTATGTGTGTGACTAGTTCACAATCAAACTGAATGAAAAAAAGAAACCAGTTTTCATCTTTTTGCAGCCGTGATGTTAACAGGCATGCTTGTAATATATCTCGCATGTCTAGAAAATCAAAGCATTTGTAGCTTCATGCAGTGAAGCTTTTGAAGCGATAAACATTTCTCTGGGTAAAATATTTAATGAAGAAACTTGTAGGCTGTATATACACTTGTAAATAATGAGTCAAATATGAGCATCCGTTGATAACATAAAGACTTCTGCATGCTGATAGAAGATGTGCTGCCTGGTGTCAGTCATAGAGGATTTAAAACATCATTCAGAAAAATGACATCTGAGATAATCCAGTCTGTGAATAGAGTAGACTTCAAGAATCAAACTTTATTTTCACCTTGATAAGACACTAGTTTTACTTCATGTTGTTCGATTCGTGTGAAAATCGCACTGTATTGTTTATGCATCTGAACCAAATCTTTTGGTCCTTTGAATGAAAATAAAGGTGAAAAAGATTGTGTTCTGTTGCAATTGTGTTTTTTATTTCACGCCGTCCACGTTTGCTAATGCAAACACAAATCATTTTCACATACATACTGTAAATCTGTAGATGAAACGTCAGTCGTTATAAAAATGCTTGTTGGTGTTTTCTCTGATTGTGGAGCGTTCCAACGGTTTATAGTTTTGGAAAAGTCATCTCTGTCTTTAGCATATATATGAAATGATTAAATTGTCTGAAGGATGGAGGAGGATTGAGCAAAAAGAAGAAATGACAAAAGTGCTTGAACTCCAACTTGACATTTACAAATCCACAGTATTGATCTGATTTCTAATGGATGTGGTTTGCATAAATTAACCCAAGAGGATGATGTCATCTCAAGCTTGATGGAGTCTTGTCAAGTATCGACTCGGTCCCAGATGTTTCCCTTAAACTTGCTAGAGAAATAAAAATGAAAGAATTGTAACTAGAATGGAGTCTGGAGATGTAAATGAATGCAGATCGTAGGGGTCAGATCATCTGGATTTGAGTAAATTTGATGAGGAATGATTGTGTTCACATTGAGATCTTAAATAATATTGACTTTTGATTGCACATCTGAGCTCAGTTTGACACATTATTGACATCTCTTCTCAAACTCTAATGACAGACACATTTGTGAGATTTCATTTATTTAAGGTCAACAGGAGTTTTTAGTGTGTGGATCTGTGTGATAGATGTGTTTTAAGCCTCACAGAGTAGAAAATTCTGGAACTGCAGTCAAGTGCAGTGATTTTATTTTGTTGTTTTGCACACCATGAGATTTCTAGTTCTGGTTGTTTGTCTGTTCAGTGTCGTGACTGAATTTAACACAGACTTTAATTTTGCATTTAATCACATCGTGTCTTTGAAAAACACTTTGAAACGTCATAATGATAGAAAAGATGTTTGCGATGAGCGTGTGGGTGGAGATGAAAGTTATTAAATATAACAGATAATCCTGCACATCTCACATTCTCCACAGCATCAGATATTTTTTATGTGATTATGAAAATATCAAGAAAAAACTTGTTTTGTCTATTGCATATGTCACACAAACAAAGTGAACAAATCTCTTGAGACTATAAACAAGTACTGAAGTGATACTGCTGAATGATAACCATAGTATTAAAATCAGGAATAAAAACACATATTTTTATTGATCGGTCAGTGTGATGTTAGTTCGGCAGATCTCATGAATATCCTTCTTTATTATTGGTTCTTTAAATGTCTTATAAATACAGGACTTGTGTGATTTTAAGGATAAAATAGGAAAACAGTACGTTGGCGCCATCTGGCGGTAGAAAGTGGAAACACTTTTCCGTCCCATACTGACCCGTTCATAAACTCTGATGTGGAGATCCAGAAAAAGTCAGGTTGGGGGTTTTCTTAACATGTTTTAATAAATAATTTCATAATGACATGCTTATTGGCCAAAACCAACATGATGTTGTTATTTGTTGTGCTAAAACAACCATCAACGCCATCACAAAATGTTCATTTCTGTTTATTCTTTAATTGTCTACTTCATACCAGGAAGAATTCTTGAAAAGAAACAAAAGAAAGTCACAAAATAAAGATTCTCTCGCTCGCATTTATCATGAGATAATAATTCAACGTATAGTGTACCGTATGAAACAAAGGTAGACATCAATGTGTACATTAAAGAAACTACAACTCTCGCTCGACTCTAAATGTGGAAGAAAAATAAACTATAAACATACGACATGCTCCTGAGATTTTACATGATCAAAAACTGATGTGTTCACATAGAGTCACTAACATCTGTCTGTTTTTGGTGGACCTGGAGTGGTTTTAAATGGTTTGATGTGTATTGGTACCGTGTTTTTGGAAACTCTTCCCTGTGATCCGAATGCCACATTTAACACACATTTACACATTAAACATCATGTCATTCAGTCACTTCTCATCTAAATTATGATTGTTAGAACAAATAAAAGCATTAAACCAAACACGTCACAGCATCCACAGCTTTGGTGATTCATCCCATAGGTATTCTGTTATTATATTGCTCTGATATGGTATTTACATCTAGAGAAAACCGGACCGACGCAGAAACCAGCATGCACACCTACACACGAAACAACCAGACAACAGTTTGTGCGGCTAGAACAGATCACAACACCAGACGATTTGCACCAAGCAAGCTGAGTCACGTGAAGCCATGCAAAGTCCCAATTCTCCGTGATCATCAGACGGGTGTCATGCGTGTTCTAGTGTCCGCTGGTGTCAGGTGTGCTGGAGGACGCAGGTGTGGCTGGTGTTGAAGCTCTGGAGGAGTTGGAGGTTTTCTCCAGGCAGGGGCTGAGGAGCGGGCTGCTCTCCGGGGCTTTGGACAGGATCCGGTTGCTCAAGGCGGACATAGATTTGGGCTGAGCCTGAAGACCAGGGCTGCAGATGAGATGATGGCGCTCCCAGTCTTTGTGCTGACAGAAAGAGCCGCAGTAACGCGCCGCGTTGCATCCGCTGCACGTCTCGCTGGCCTTACGACCGCAGTTCCAACAACACTGAGAAAGAGAGAGAGAAACCTCGTGAGCTCGTGTTCAACAGACGAGCCATCGATCGGTGCAGAAAGACATTTCTCAGACAGGTTTTGGCTTTGTTTTCCTGTTAAACGATCTCCTTGTTTAGAGATAACACTCGTACTTCTACAGGTCAAAAATGACAGAAGACCTCAAATCTTAATTATGTTTTTTGTGAAAATGATGTCATGTATTTTTGTTTATTTTGTAAAAAAATGAATTGTATGCCTTTATGTAATATTTAAACAATAATCACGCTTTATATTTTACATTATTATTAGATGATTATTTTTCCCGTCTTTTTCTTATTGCGACCAGGAGATAAAGATCTTTTTATTGTCTGTGTGTGTTCACAGACCCAGTCCCACTAAAGTCACATTACCATTCTGATAAAGTAAAAGAAATTTAAACTTAAAATTATTTTATTTCCCAAAAGTGACCGAAGAGTACCAGAGGGCTACATCAAGATAAGGGCCTTGTTTTCTGAATCCAAACTCATAATGACAAGTTTCTGGTTAAAACAAGAAAATAATCTGCCAATGATGTTAGAAAATTAAACCTGTTTCCCTTTTAATTAAATTGATATTTCTTTCTAGATGTTATGTCTCGTTTCAAACATAAACTCACCAATTTGGGTATTGGTGCTTAAATATAATTTCCATAAGATGTGTTTGTGAGATAAAAAAGAAGGAAGTAATAATAAAAGTCAATTGTAGTCGAGCGCTCACCTCGCTGGAGTCCTCCTGCTCATTGATGACCTGTATGGCGTCCTCGGTGGCTTTTCTTTTAGCGTCACAGAGAGTTTTCTCCATCTTGGCTCTCTCGGCGGTGATCATCTCAAAAGCTTTCTGTTCGGCCTCGGCCACGGCCTTCTGGACCTCATCCACCGCCTGCCGCTTCACCTCATTCACAGCTTCTTCTGCGAAGGTCACATGATGGTCACGTAACGACAAAACTCTAAATCTATTCTACAAACTCATGTATCCACGGGACTGAATGTTGTGTTTATTATGTTGTAAGAAGCAAAATGTTGTGAGACTGTGAAGTGACTGCAGAGAGTGTGTTTCCATGTGTGATTAATAAGAAACAGTCAAACTGAGAAACAGGTGTTCGGAGGAGAAAACAGGTTTCCCAGGGTGCATCTGGGTCGCCGCCCTTACCGGCTTTCCTCCAGATCTCATCAGACACGTATCCAGAGCCGGCACGCAACGGGAGCTCTCGCTGAGGATCTGTGAGAAGAAACAAACGATCATATTACACACGTCGCTGTGAGAGGGACGGTCAAGGAAGCGCGTGAGGAACCGATGGACCGCGTTTGGTTTGAGCGCCGTTCAGCGTTCGGTCACAGATGGCCGGTGAGAAACGCGGCCAGAGCTCGGCTTTAAAGCAACATTCTTTCGTTCTGTAGGAGTCTGGACACAAGTACACGACACCTGCTCGGCCAGCAGGCTCTCTCACACAGACACACACACATCCATGCACACACTAAATTAACAAACAAACATACACGTTTGCTGAAATGAGCACAGACAGAAAAGGTTTTTAAATAATGAAAAAATGAAATACCCAGCATCACCACAAGGGGGAGCCTCTCAGAGAACGTCCCCCAAACACTGAGGTTTTACATTTAAAAGTTTTTCATTTTTGCACAAACAAGCAACACCAAAGTGAATCTCAAACATGATATCATTGTGTTTATTTCTGTGAAGGACTAACAACATTTCTGCCAAATTACAAACAAATCATGGTTTCTATTTGCATTTATTTGCAGAAAGTGAGAACTGGAGAAACTTGTGAAAAAGATGCTCCGTATTTTTTCAGAGCTCAAATAAAACAAGCTCAGATTCACTTTTAAGCATAACTTTTAATGTATTTGTTTTTTTTATAATTGTATATGATAACATGGATTTTTATGCCAGTTCTCACATGTCTTGTCATGCTGTTAGATTTTGTTGAAATTCAACAGACGCTGGACCGAAATGACCCCAATAAATCTAGAAATGATGATTTGACATTAAAGTCTCTTCATCTGATTGTGAAACTCACCGGTGTGTACCGCGTCTGTGGACAGCGGGCTGTGCGTCTTACTGAACGTGACGCTCCCCGGTGTTGCTGTGGTCTTGCGGTCGTCATGCGGACCGGAGCGTCGCCGCCAGTAATTGAGCTCCTCGCGGTCCGACTCCTGACAGCGTCTCAGGACACTCACAGACCGACGTGTCTTCTCCACCATGTCCACGATACAGTTTAACACCTGCGGGCAGACAAAACTCCTTCATCAACCCTGACAAGCACGCACCGGGATAATACCACTTTGGCAAAAAGCATCCGTTCTTACGTGATCCAAGTGTCTCCACTCCTCAGCCCACTCTCTCTCTGTGAGTCGGTGGTCCACGGGTTCTTCACGATAGCTGCCATTAGTGCCTGAGAAACACGACACATGCATAAGAACCTCAAGAGTGACGTGTTACACGCATCCGACACACAGGTGTTGATGTTTACCTGGCAGCCGCGTTCGGTCTTTAAGCTCTCTCAGGTCCAGTAAACGGTGCGGTTCTCTGTACAGGTGAGGTGCGGTGACGTCGTCCAGGGCGTAGTGCTGGAGAGGGGGCGGAGTCGGGTGGATCTGGGCGGGGAGCTGGAGGGGGTGGGCAGGGCTGTGGCGGGGGGCGGGGCTAATGGTGCAGATCCGTTTGGCTGGTGGCTCCAGGGCCGCGGGGGGACGCTCGTGGAAACCGTTTTCTTTACCTCTGATGAGAAGAAACGAAAAACAAGGATGAGACTAACTAAATAAACAATAAAATGAGACGTGATGTGCTTGTAATGGCACGTACCTGTTGGGGCTGTGGCGTTTGGTGTTCTCGCTGGGCTCCAGCAGCAGTTCGGTGGAGTCGGCAGGTGACGGTGCCGTGGTGCTGAGCAGGATGTGTTCGTGTTGAGAAAGATATTGCGCCGGTGTCTGTTTGGCTGCGCGGGCGCAATGCAACAGCTCCCTCTGAAGTAACGGCAGGTTAGCCTGAAACACAACATCCATCGAGCGTGAATATGCTGAATACGCTGTATCTCACATTCACAGTTTAAATTACGTTTTGATATCGGGACACATTCTGAATAACATAAACAAATGTGACTGCGAATGGTGTTCCAGGACTGCAGTTCATTTGCGGCAGACATTCACAAACAATAGATCGCCTGTAGATTATTTCTGATAACAATCAAAAGAAAGCGTTTCTTGGATAAACTTGTCACTCCAATATTTTGAATTTAGACTGCGATACCCAAGTCAGCCACTGGATGTCAATCTACCATACGGTTTCTTTAAATGCGACCTGACTACAGGAGCCATTCAACAAATTGTTTAGTTAATGCAGCTATTATACAATCAAATAATCAGATGTAGTAATATTTACATAAATTCAATCAAATATAAATATTTATCGTATTAGAGACTAGACAACACAGATCAGAAGTCCCGGCGAGCGGGTCCGATGAAACGGTCTATACCGGATAAGTACAAATACACATGTTTCTTCATTACCAGATGGCACAAATCTGCAGGAGAACTTTACAACACATGGTTTCAGCAAAAGGGAGACCAGACCTGCTTAACCTGAGGGATGATAATGTGTTTAAAATCTGCATTTTTTTATAAAAAGTCAGGTTGTTTACTACCTAATGTGAGAACCTGTTTAATATCTGCCTCCACGTTTGAGTTCAGTTTCTCAAATCATACGAATCGCTTTTGTTTCCTCATTTACTTATTGGATGAAAGCATCTGCTAAACACCTAAATGTAAATGTTGATATGGCAAGTGTGAACAGATAAATTACTCCTTATTGAAAACTAAAGGCATCAGGTACATGTATGTGAGGTATTGTAATCTCATTTGAAAGGTACAACAATATTTTATTGTTACAGCTGTTGTTTTAAACAAAAACATTTTAAAAAATCACTAAAATCCACAGCAAGAAAGAAAAGAAGATGAGATCAGTTTGGACTAGAGATCTTAAACGATTAGTAATGATTAATCAGATCCAGAACAAAGGTTTGTGTTTACATAATTGTTAGCACAAATCCAGTCTTAAGGGTCAATTTTTTCGAAAATGAGATTTGAACATCATCTGAGGAAATAAGCTTTCTATTGATATATGGTATGTTAGGATAAGACAATATCTGGTGGAACAACAACTGTTTGCAAAGCTGGAATCCGAGGTTGCAAAAAATAAATATTGAGAAAATCAACTTTGAAGTTGTTAATCTGAGGCACTGTAGCAGGTCATACACTCACAAAAATAACGTTTTGATATATTTAAGGTAGGAAATTTACAAAATATCTTCATGGAACATGATCTTTACTTCATAACCTAATGATTATTTGCATAAAAGAAAAATCTGTAATTTTGACCCATACAATGTATTTTTGGCGATTGCTAAAGATGTTCCTGTGCTACTTAAGACTGGTTTGGCGATCCATGGTCACATATGTCTGTGTATATTAATTTTGTATATATAAACACAAAACATACATGCTTGTTTATATATTTAGGAAACGTTTAAATGTATTAACTTATATTTAGCAATAATTGATATTCTAAATAAACGTTTATTAATTGTTTTATTTTTCTCAAATATATGCATTCCTGTGTATGTGTTTATAAATACAAAATGAATATGCACAGTACACCGACATATATTACGTAAACACAAACTTTTATTTCGTATGCGATTAATCCCAACTAATCACTTGACAGCCCTACTTTGGACATTTATGATATTAAAGGGAGAGCAAATGAAAATGAACTTAAGTCATCTGGGTCTCATATATTTTTCACGTGATAAGAGAAAATCTGTGTGTTCAAGTATATATAAAATATATTAAACAGATCTTTTTAATATCTCCGATATTTCTCACAGACATCAATGAGATTAAACAGATGGAAACATTGGACACACTGCAAAACGGAAATATCTCAGAAATCTGACAAATGTGTCTGAGATCGAGAAGAGATGTCAACAACGAGCTCTGAGCTCAGATTTGTCAAGTCTGTCAATCAAAGTTCAAGTCTGAACGCTTTGATTTCACTTCAGGACCAAAGGAAAATGAGCTGGAGTGGTTAAAACTCAAATCAGAGCTCCTCGCATTCTCCGCATGCTTGTGATATCAGCTCAGAATCAGATGAGGACAGATCGGGTTCATTTCTCACACGAACACTCAAAGCCGTGTGTGTCTGAAGCATCTGTTCAGCATCACAAGATCTCCTGTTTGCCATTAACCTCACATCACAACATCTCACTGGAAACGCTCTGTAAATCTTTCAGCCGCAGGAGAATGAAAACAGAAATCACCACAGATTCAGTTTGAGCTTCCTCAAATTCGTTCAGCGTGTGAATGTGATTCAACATGTGAACGTAAATAACACACAACGTATCTAACAGACCGTTTGGCTAAGACCAGAGGAAACATGACCGGAGGACAGTAAATCACCCTTAAGCCTAAAACCTCAGAATCATTCTTCTGACTCGGATTCATGAATCAGTTCATTCGGACACTTTATTTGATATGTTTTTGTTCTGCCATCGTAACTGTGTTTTGTCCGTTTCTCTTTATGTCTTAAAAAATAGTTTGAAATGTTGTTTAAAGTTTGTCTGAATCATTCATCAGACGTCACTAGTTTATTTGTGCTTATTTGTGATTCGTTCTGGTCATAATAAAGATTCAGTGCTTCAGGATTTGCTAAACATTGTACCAAAAAAGTAAAGAAATATTAGGATTGTTGACAGTCTCTGACAAAACAACATAGCATTTATTTCAACAAGTTTTATCAATGAACATTGCATTAAGAAAAACTCGCAATATGTATCCTAATCCCATAAACTGTCTTTCTTTTTCCCTTTTTTAACTATGTCGATGTAAAGCTGCTTCACAACATTGAGAATCATAGAAAGCGCTTCATAAATACAATTGGATTGAAATGTATATCCTCCATTTAAGGTCTTCGAATCCATTTTTTTGTTTTGAAGTCTGGTAGAATGTTCATCCATGGTCAACTTGACCCGTCACTCACAAGATTCTATACAACAGAATATCCAGACAGCCGTGCAAATCTGTGACTGACTACACATGCTGCACAGATCCATAAAAGTGCCGCTGTGTTTATAGTCGTGTTTCACACTTCCGACCGCCTGAAACATTTCTCGACTGCAGAAACACAAACCTCACAGACGCGCGCTCGTAAATTATCAACGGAAATATTATCTTTACCGTTTCCTTTCACTCTTTCTGTTATGCTTAAATCGAGAAAAATCACAGATGAGATGTCGCTTAATAGTTCTCTCATGAAATGGAGCGCAAATGGAAACATTCTCATCTGCGTCTCAGATGTTTCTCCTGAGAAATAAACGTGTCCATTAGTTTGAGAAGAGATGTCAAACTGAGCTCGATATTATTGATTTCAATATGAACTCGAACATTTCTGGTCAAATCCTGATTATTTGACCTTTTAATCTACATTCTCATTTGTTTGTTTTTATTTCTCCTTAACAATTTTAGGAGAAACATCTGAGACTCTTAAGTGGAGACAAAACTGAGAACTCCATCAAAAAGAAAATCTCTCTTCTTTTGATATGTTTTCCACCGTTTCGGATGCCCAGCTCGAAGACTGGAACCGATTAAAAGTCGTGATGAAATCACATCTGACCCTGTGTGCTTTCTGATTTACATTCCTGCTTTTCTTTTTCACAATATATTCATGAAAATATATGACTTTGTGTTTCCCAGCCGACAGTACTAATATAGCGCTTTATAGATCATGTACCTTTAAGAAGGGTATGACGAAGGGTCTTAACGGGAAGTTTGTGGCTTCTTGCAGTCTGGAGTGAAACTCTTCGATCGTAACTGTGGAGTTCTGTAGAAACAAAAGCGGAATGAATCCACCGAACAACACATGTGGAGTTGACGCGTAACATCTGAGAGACTCACCACCAGAGCGAGCACCAGACTCCGGACGCTCTCTCCGATCTCAGGTGAGATGTCGTTGCCGAACTGCTGCAGCGTGGTGAGGAAGCGTTTCAGTTTGCTCAGCTGTCGAGCGCCGCAGGTGGCCGGAAGCTGCTGATTGGCCAGCGATGAGGAAGACGAAGATGAAGGTCCATTGCTGTAGCGTTGAGGCGGGGAGGGGACGGCGTTGAGGGTTGGCGGGGAATGATTGATGCCATTGGTCACTTTGGGAAGGAGGGAATGAGTTTAAATGTGAAGAACTGATAGAAAGAACAGTATGAGCATAAAAAACAACTCGGTTTTTTAAGGTAAAGGTGGTAAATATATTAAACATGCTAAATAATTATGCAGAACAATAAGGCAGGGTTATTTTAATATTTATTGTAGTTGTAGTATACTTCGAATTCAATTTTATTTTTATATTTATATAAAATATATTATATATTATATAAATTCTAGGTTAATTTTAGTTTAATCTCTAACTATTTTTTTATTTTAATTAAAGTAAATTAAGTTTACTGCCTTAATGCTTGTTTTGCAGTCACGGAATCCATATTTAAATATCAATTTATATAAAAAATATATAAAACAGAGCCCACACAATTTTGTTTGGAATAACTTTGCATTTCTACTTTGCGTAACCAAACAAATAACCAACATTTCATTTTTACTTTTTATATCAACAGTTAAATTCATAACAACATGAAACACGTTTGTAAAAATAAAACAAAGCGCGCCCACAAATATCAGCGCGAGTGATGGCGACATCTTCAGGACGAGATGGGTAATACAGATACTCACATTCTAGCAGTAAAGCACACGCATTGAGAGTCGATTTCTATGTTATCGTTAATTGAAGATTCATTGAAGAATCGATATATAACGTAATATTCAGGCCAATATTTACTTTAATTTCAATGAACAGAAATCTTTGAATAGTTCAACTGAATTTAGGTTTGTAAAACCCATTTAAATGATGTGAAATGATTTTTAACCGTGTACGCGTGAGACTCACGAGCTGTGGTGGAGAACACGGCAGGTCTCGGGCCGCTGGGGTTGACTGAAGGCAGGGGGGGCATTCTTGAATGAGTCTTTCCATCCACTGGGGAACCGGGCATGGCAGGAACGTTCTTCTCTACGCTGTCTGAAAACAAGAGACAGATATCCAGTCAGAGATTGACAGCTTACTTATTTGCTCTGCAATCGTGAACGTTTTCGCTTTGTTCACGTAGAGACTTCCATTAAAATCGAATAAACTCGCGACAGAGGAATCCGTGATCTCATCTAGCCTGACAAAAACTAACTACGAGAAACAGATAAAGAACAAAGACGCCTGTGATTTCAATCCACTTCAAATAATTTCTTAAGGAGACCCGTCTTGCGTTTGTTATCGTCTTTCATGACGTTCCCAGAAGCTCGAACGCGAGCGCCTGGATTTAGATATTCAAATGCAGCCGTTGTGTTCAATGGGCCTTTGGCATTGATATGCGATCGATGCATTGATATGCAGTTGAAGGAAAGCAAGACAATCCAATTGAATCCCAAAATCTGCATACATTGTCAAGCCATCCGAACCCCGAGTCTCTTAATCTTAACCCTCAGCCCGACACAGCGATATGAAGAAAACAGGCATGCAAAACCCATCATCCTCTGCTTTCTGCTGGACACCAGATGTTTTCTACTCTCCTTTAAGAACCGTGGACACCCAACAGCTGAAGTGCAAATGAAGCAGGTTTTGTCCCCGGGAAGAATAGAGCATCATTGAGCCCGTCTGAGAATCGGGCCATTTCACGCTCGCTAACTAGCCTTCACAAAAGCCGTCGAGAGCTAAACGCGCAGTGAATGGGCCACCGGGCCCAAAAGTCGTAGATCAGAGGCGCTTTTGTTCTAAAAGAGCCGAGCGAGCACTATCGGCCTCATTCTGAGTATATCACAACGCTGAAAATGCTTTTACAAAGGCGGCTAATACACCCACACGGATCCAGTTGTCAAAGGTCATGAAACGCTTCTCAGGAGACGACTTTTCATGCGCGGACGGGCGTCTCTCGGTGAAAAGCGTGTTTTGTTTAATGTTTATTCATGGGGAGCTAATGCAGTGAATGTGTTTCTTCTGGAGAGATTACTGCCTATAGGTTTTAAATGGGCCTCTTTACTTAACAATGAAACGCAAGGCGGATTTTAATGGGATTGTTATAGCACCCCATCTAGACGTTTAATTCTAGCCGCTAGAAACAGACGTCACGCAGTGCGCCTGCCACAGAAGAGTTTGAGTCTGAACTCCACGTATCCAAATAAAATAATATAAATTACAAATAATGTAAAGATAAATAAAAAAAATGTCCAATACATGACCAAATAAAAAAAATGTCCGATAAATGACCAATTAAAAAGTTATTCCATTACTTTGTTAAAAATTATTTTAGCTACTTTATGCATGGTCAGAAATTAATTATCATAATATCGACAATTGACAAAACTATTATCATTCATATTATGATAATTAAAAAATTCTAAATTAAATTAAAATTAAACTAAATTTTCCTTATTTTTATTTGCATTGTATATATATTCACGTAACAATCCAAGTTTTTTTACATAACAATTTATTGTCTCGAAAATAATGTTAAAATGCAAAACAACGATGCGATTCTATATGCAAAGAAATTCGTGGCTATTTTACGAGGCGTTTAACTCGTGCGATGTAAATCGTACAAAAACATACAAGCCTACAAAAGCAATAAAGAATCTCCACCCCAACTGTCATTGGCATGAAAACAGATTGTCTAAAACGTTTAAAAGATATGGTAAAACATTCATACAAATTAGCCAAATTTACGAGTATGAAATATGACTGACATTTATTTTTTGTAAGATTGACTAAAAAACAAAAGAATCATTTTTATAATGAGCTGCAAACATATCAAAACATATTCTTAAAGCAGGAAACGAAACATCTGCATTCACAGGTGTGACACACTTTTACAGACACACACATACAAATTTTGTGGTTCGCCTAAACACCTGAGCCCTGCTCGGGGTCCTACAGGCACCCTTCTTAATGCCTGACTGAAAAATCATCTTTTTTTTCCCTTCCGTGTGCACCTGTTTCCTTCCTAGGGGGCAGGAAGTCAAGAACACGGGAGAAACATGGAGACCAAGCCATTTGGGTTTGTGCCACACCATAGGCAGAATACAAACCCTCTCCATCCGCCTTCTGTTCTCAAAGATTACTGCCATCATACCTGTGGAGAACTACAGCGAAACCAACACATTCAACCTGTAAAGCCAACACACCCTTTTCCAAATTTACAACGTTCCTGTAAAATAATCAGTTGTGAGTAAACTTTCAGAGACACATGGCACGCCATTGACTGAATTTGGCCTGTGAGGCAGAACTCCTTCTTGCCCAACACCTGTGACCATCACATTTGGGAGACGAGCGGGTCACATTAAACACACACGCATCTATGGCCGAACGCGCATCTGCGCTACGAATCGGAACAGGTGCGCTGTGCACCTACAGACCTGAAGAGTACACAGGTGTGTTAGCACAGCCATAATATATCTGTGCAGATCAATATTGATTCTTCCGCAGCTCCCTACAGACTGCCACCTGTTATATAATCATGTGAGAGATTGTTTGCATTCAGTGTTAAAGCTAAAATACGGAGCAAACATTCAATTACAGCTTTTAAGCTTTAACGTTAATACTTTCTGATCTCATGAATTTATTGAGTATGATAATAGTAAATATGTAAAAATACTATTGACGGTTTAAAAATAAAACAACATAAACGTTACTGCGCATGCAAGTTTTGCAGACTATACTTAACTTCCGGTACAAATACATAAAAGAGTCTACGACTAACATTATTAAAAAGCTAAAGAAAGAACAAGTTATATTGTGATAAATATACAACTAAATTGTCTCAACACATTGTTTATTGATTATTTATTAATACAAATTATTAAACAATAAAATACTACCATAAATTAATAATAACATACACAAAACAAAATGTAAATCGTTATATTAGCCACTAGCCAGACCGATCAACAAACAAACCAAAAGTTATAGTCGTGCTAAAGTCTACTATTATAGCAAACTGTTGTAAAATTTCTAAATACCATAGTGGCTTTGAACTTTATTATAGTAAATATTCAACTTTACTACCATTTATTCATTTACTTCATTTAACACAACAGAATACTATAATCTACAATATTATGCTACACTTCACTACAGTTTACTATAGTAAAGAAATATAGGACACTACAGTTCTTGCTACAGTTTATCTATTTACTATAGTATACAGAATGCTATATTATTTCTGTACTATACCATAATTGACATTTCTCAAATTATTTTACACAATAATCTATTATTGTTTTCTACAGTTTTACTTATCAGAATAATATAGTATACTATTGCACAATTTCTATGATATACAACAATACACTACGCTGCTACAGTTTACTATAGTAACTAATATAATGTAGTAGAGTATTTGCTACAGTTCATCAATTTACTATTGTAGATAGTACAGAATAGTACAGTATAATTTCTCTAATATACAATAATATACTACACTTTACTAAAGTTTACTATATATATAGTATACTACGGTATTTTCTATAGTTTATCAATTTACTAAAGTAGCTAATAGTACATTATACTATAGTATCCTTTCTCTAATAAACTACACTATGCTACAGTTTACTATAGTTAATAATGTTGTATTCAACATTATTTTCCACAGTTTATCAATTTACTATAATAGCGACTAGTACAGAATACTATAGTATCCTATCTCTAATATACTACACTTTGCTATAGTTTACTTTATATAGTATATATATAGTATAATGCAGTACTTTCTATAGTTTATAGATTTACTATAATAGCTACTTGTACAGAATACTATAGTATCTTTTCTATGACATACTATAGACTAGTCTATAAAGTAAGTGCTTTATAACACAACAGTGTTTTTCCATGTGGGAAACGGATTAAATATTCTCATCAATCAAAGAACCTTTATTTGTATGTTTCTAGAAACACTGATGGAAATTTTCATGATTGTGACTACGAGAGTATAACCAAACCCATCTGAATAAAGTTTACTCCCCTAAAGACGCTGAGGCACAAAGAATTGATTTAAAAGCACGGCCTGTCTTTGTTTAAAATGATATATGAATTTCCATTAAGAGCGCCTCAATACGGCCCAAGCCGAGTGTTTAGAAATCATTTAAAGACTGTGGAACAAAAGCATTGAAAGCGGCGACCCGCCTCTGGCCACAAGAGCAGCAAAACAGACCGGCGTGGGGGATAAGAAAGATGCTTAGAGCCACGGATACAAAAGAGTTAAGCTATCAGATAATTGTGTGTGTGTGTGTGTGTGTGTCCTTCTGTTCCTCCACCATATGGGGCTGACGGGGTGCCAAAGGACAGCTGGATTCTCCAACAGTCACCTGTGGTCCAAACCCGCCGCAGAGGAAATCAAATCACAAATGAGATCTCTTAAATGTCTCAATTAGATCAGAGATCAATAAGAGAGCAAATTAATATGAATCTGGAAAAATGGTGTCATTTCTTAACCAAAAGACAGCAGTAAGATTTTTCAAAACAATTCTCATTCAATTTTTCTTTCTGAAGCAAGAGATGCTATCCACGTAATTTTGTCCCTCTTTTTTATTAGACAATTGTGCTCTTTTCATTTTAGGTTAATACTTCTCGACCCATCTCCGTTAAGTCTCCAGAGCTATGAATGAGCGATATCTGAGCAATAAAATCTTCCCTTGAGAAGAAAAAAGGAGGCAAGGAGGAAAGAAAAATAAGAGTTTGACAGAGAGAGGAAATAAAGGAAGGCAAAACAAAGGCTGCACCTGGTGCCTATCCATCCAAACACACGCTGACAATGCACACACATCTGTTCCTCTCTCACTGCGTGCATGCACGCGCTTGTGTGTGTGTCGCAGCAACAGGTCCAAGCCTCCGAGCATGTTGACAAGTAAGCAAATAACATGTCACGTCCGTTGCGGCAGGCCGCCCACTGCATGACCGTTTTGTACACGATACGTCTAAAATACACGACCTGTTCATGACCCTACGAACATCCGTGTCAGGCATTCCGACTTTATCACGGCAGTCAAGAGGTCAATACAAAGTGCCGTGTTCAGATATTAATTGAAACCTGAACGTGGAAACACCATGCAAATCAGCGTTTGAAGATCGATGTGAAGTGCATTTATTCCGTATCAAAAATCATCTGCATCTGTAAATAAGCTCCACATTCGTGGACACGAAGAAATCACGATCAGCATTTTGTAGCGTTTTTAAGTTCATAGTCGTCCATTAAACAAGACACTTATGTTAAAGGCAAAGAACTGAATGGGATAATGCGCCACAATGTATTTCATATGTAAATGAATTCAGATCTTTTACTAATTTTGATCGACAAACAATTATTTTATGTCTTCTGAAGTCTGTTTGTTTAACTTCATTTACGAAAGAGTCTATTTGGATTAAGGCATTCTTAACACATTCACACATGTAAGCTTCCAAATAAAGGTTGATGAAAGGTTCTTGTTTGGTTCCGGCAAGAACCTTAACATTCACTAATGCACCAGTGGTTCTTTGGTTAAAAAAAGTTTTTAAACGTTCTTTGGGGAACATCATTATCAGAGTCGATTGCATGATCGTGTGGGTCAAATCCAAAGTAAGTCCTCATCACGACTTTATCTCCTCATTGAATGGCTGCCCTTCTGACCTCTGCGGACAAATTGATTGGCCGCCTAATCTATCACTCAGCGGCCGCTCTGATTGGCTCCTTTTGAGATCACAGAGATCAGACCGTGTCACATGATAAAAGACTGTTGATATGTTAATGGCAAATTATCACACGGCTACCGGAGCTCTCGACACACACACAGCTGCTCTTATGTGAATGACATCGTCGCTCTTGTTTCCGTCCCGTTTAGTAGACAAAACTATCCGTGTACCAGCTGCATTCACTCCCACCCTTCATACTCAACATCTACCAAAGAAAACGCACACGTTTTTGTATCAACATTATCCGAACGTTCTGGGTTTACCTCGAGCACACACTTGGTAACACGGTAGTATTTTTGTACACAATCAGATACACATCGTGCTAAAGCCCTGTTCTCTAAACAGGGTCTCGAGATTAAACGACTCTATCTGGATTGCTCCGGGGCTCTCAGAGGCCCTCAGCGAGCAGTAAGGGCCACAATGAGCCGTTAGGGGTCATCGAGCATAAGCCACCCAGAGCTACCACTTCATAGTGTGCTATGATGTCCAACAGGCCCTTATTAGCGGGCCACACAGGAGGTCAAAGGTTCTAACGGCAAGCCATCGGAAGAACGGGGACAATGGCGTGATTGAACGCTGCCCACACACACATCTCCATCAGACGCAACAGTAAAACGGTTGTTTTAGCGCTAATCGGTCAGATCAATCGACAAGACGACAGTTAGCGTAGCTTTGGCTAATCTAGAACTTCCTGGCTGTGACCTTACTCCACAGCTGCTCTATGAATGTGTGTGTGTGCTGAACGTGGCAACCAAATCTACCGCGGTGCAGTGTGGGTAGATGGTATAAATGGTACTTTCATATCCTATAGTTTGGAAAACACCATAATCCCCAATCAAACACACATGAAAGTAGCACAGTTTAGTATTTACTACGGTAAACTTTAGTTAGCTTTAGTGTATTAAGGTTATTTGTTGTAACATTGTTAATGTACGTGACACAACATATAGTGAATTGACAACTGTACATACCATAGTATACTTCGGTGCAGCATGATCATGGGTAAAATGATGGGATGCTCGATTATGACAAAAATCATGATCACAATCATTTTGTTCAAAATTGAGATCACGATTATTTAACTCGGTTACTCACTAACTTTTGAAACAACACTGGAAAATAAAAAAACGTGGCTTTTCAGCTGGAATTTTTCGATTGAAAAATGATCATCGCAAATATTTTGCTCAACATTTTTAGCACGATTTATAAACACGTTATTTTGTCAGCTCAGAACTTTGGTTTTTAATTTCACTTTAATTTCAAGGCAATAAATGTGTTATATTCTGCTTTCATTGAACTTCTCCAACACTGTATTTCAGAGCACGCAATCATTCATCTAAACACCCCATCACAAAAATGAACACTTGTGACCTTCAGAATGAAACCTCCTTTTCTTTATTTTTATATAAATCAATACTATTAGTCACCCTCTGTGGGCTTTGCAAAAATGTATTAAAATAGTACAAATGCAATATTTTTTTTTTTCATTTTCCTGTAAAGTGGGAGTTTAAAAGATACATGCTATGCAATGATTTTCTGACCTTATCGGGAGTTTCGTGCTTGCTTTCAAAACATGATTATCACAACAATTTTCCTCATTTAATTGTGCGAAGCATAAATCGTTTTCACCATTAAAATACGATTTATCTTGCAACCCTAGTATACTTTAATATTTACTGTGGTAAGGCTGCAAAACACTATAGTATTTATCAAATTTACTTCACTACTACAGTATTTTTGTCATGTGAAAGTAGACGTTAATATCAAATGGTATTTCGATTTATAACCTGTTTTTTTTGACCGAACCGTGGTACTACAGTAGTTTTAGTATTTAGGACATAAATAGACAAAGAATTCATGTCAACTACACAAAAATTGGCTCAAAATGTGCCGTGGGGGTAGAAACCGCACAGAAAAGCAAACATCAGATCTGGCGGAGAAAAGAAACACACACGCTCGGTGCTGTCAGTGTGATGTTGCGCAGTTGTATTCTCTGGTGTGTGTCTGTCAGATCTTGGCTGTAGATTGCGTTAAGGTGACGATGAGCAGATCTGCAGAAACGCACAACACTCAGAGATGGACATAAGTCTCAGAACCCATTTCAACCGAGAAAAAACACAAGTGGGATCTCTTCATCATCTCTATTGTTTCTCCTGCAAATTTCAATCCTTCCAAACAATTCTAGCATTGCTTTTCATATTCGTATTCATTTCACAGCCGTACACTCTTACTGTTGCTCAACGAATGTCTGAAAGGTGTCCGAAGAAATAAAAACAGTTTGACAATTGAAGTGAAAAAACGTCGAACATTTTCTGCAAACACACAAACTAAGATTTTCGTTCTACATGTGCAAAATCACACTGCAAATCTCCTCCATCTGGCATCTTATCAGCCTTACGTTCAGCCCTGAAGCGTCTGCCACGTGTTACCAGCGTTCACACACCTCTTCGGGATCATTTTATAGATTACAATCAAATATTATAAGCAGAGCGAAGAGATCACACTTTATGATCCTTGACTACGTAAATAAATATGGAGCACAACAAACAGCACATGCAATACCATATTTTGTCCTATACTATTAACTATAGTAAACGTTGTTTTACCCCACAAACGCGACAACATTCTGCAGACGTAAATGCACAAGATTTGAGAGCAAACATGAAAAACAAAGCTGAAGCAACAGATTCACAAACATGACTTGAAGACACGTGAAGCTCACCTCCTCTCGGTGACGGTACACTCCTGTCTTATTCCAAACAATGTAAATCACTTTCTCTTGTACCTCTTCTCTCTCTCTCATATGTAAGGCATGTGTCTTAAACTCTCCCACATATGTGAGCGCTGAGGTCGAATCCTTCCTCCTGCCAGAGACACAGATGGATTCCAGATGGGATCAGGGATTTAGAAAGTCTTCCACGCCTCCCTCTCTCTCTCTTTCACAGTCTGCTGCATATCAATAGTCTCTCTCTCTCTTTCTGTTTGTGCCGTCTGAACGGGCTGATGTCACTCCCGGGTCACGCCCACTGTGTGCTTTCTGGCCAATCACCCGACGAGCTATTGAGCACATTGAGGGAGGGAAGGCCGGTCATTAACATAACTAACTGCTCTGGCACTCAAAAGCTAAACAAAATACAAGCCAATTGATGGCAGGAGTGGGGTAGTTACCCATAATAACACTTTACTCTCAGACGTAAAGATACTACTGACATTGAAACAGATACCATGCGATGAAGTTTCCGTGACTCTCTTTATAGCTCAGGAGACTAAACGGAGATCTTATTTATGCACATTTTCTCTTGGATGTTTCTCATAACGCCGGTGGGTGAAGCCCACCCGGTTTGTTGAAAGTAAATCACAGAAGATCTCCTATAAGATCTCAATTATCAGCCGAGACATCAGTGAGATTCAATGGAAAGCAAATGGAAACTTTTGCTGAACACGAAGATATTTCACACGAGAAACGGAGTCGGAAATCTCACAAATGTCTCCGTCATAAAAGTTTCAGAAGAGAATGTGTCAAACTGAGCTCAGATTTGTCAAGTCTGCAATCAAAGGTCAATATTATGGAAGACCTCAAAATGAACTCAAACGTTTCTCATGAAATTAGCCCAAATCCAGATTATTTGACCTTTCAAATCTACATTATCAAAACAATTATCTAAGAGATTAAATGCCATATCTCTCTCTCTCTTCTTACTTTATCATAAATAAACATAGGCTAGCAGGCCCCATGAGAATAAAAGATAATCAATTCAAACATCAGATCCCTCCATGCCATCCAGTGTCCAGATCATTAAATTTGACACATTATTCATTTGTTTTATATATCAGCATTACATCATAACATCTCGTATCATCGCGCTACCATTTGATGCGCTTGTTAACGCCCTGTCCCATCATCACAATTCTCACACGTGTGGATGAACAGTGATGTAAATGTGATGCAAGTGTGCAAACGCTGCGGTCCGCTCCGCATGAATGTTTACACCAGCAAGCCTTTATTTGCATTTAAATGCAATCTATAAAACCTTAACAAAAACAGCTTTCAGACGCATGTGAAAGGAGTCCTTGACACCACAGAAGACCTGATCTGTGTGTGTGTGTGTGTGTGTGTGTGTACGTTTACATTTATTTTATCCAAAGCGACTTAGTTGACAAAGCTTTATACATTAAACAAGTATTGACAAGAAATATCACAATAATATGATAGCTTTCTTTCTTCTGCAGGACACACAAGAAGATATTTTGAAGAACCGTTGGTCACCAAACAACACTGAATGAACAGAAACACAAAACCACAGAGACGTTTCTCAAAATATCTTCTTTTGTCTCGAACACTAAAAGAAAGTCATGCAGGTTTTGAACCAAATGAGGGTGAATAAATACATTTTGGGCGGATTAATCCCTCCAACAAACAAACTACCGGAATCAAGCTCAGGTCAAGTCTCGCTTGCACTTTACACGAGGAGACATTTCGCTATTTCGTGTCACTGTCAATGTTGATGTGTACCACAATTACGATCCGATTCTATTGGAATCGATAAGATCCTACAAAACCATCTGTAAGATGTTTCAACCATCTGTTGATATATTGCATCAGGGCGCCAGATGTGATCACACACACACACACACACACACAAGACTGCTGTTCCAAATCCACATCCAATCTGCTCCACACCAAAATCTCTTTCCAACCTCTCTCTCTCTCTGTTTGTAGTGGCATTCCTCGGGCCGGCTCTCGGCTCCAGCGTGTCTGGCCCGCTGCACGCCTGGGAGCCATTAGTTTAAGTAAAAGCCGACACACTCTCACACACACATGAACTCAACAGACGCAGCGGGATTCCGCATGAAATGGCGTGTGTGTGGGTTTGCTTAGTTTAGGTTTGGGCGCAATAAAATCTTAGTGTGGAACAGCAGTTTTACACGACATGGCGTCTAAATAATAACACAGTGCTTTAGATTCGGAGGAATGAAGTGAAAATACATGAATGAGCCTTCAAATGAGAGGATTTACTCAAGATCATTTTTGCTAAATATGACCCAAAAAAAGAGTAATTTGTCACGGCTGAAAAAGTTAGTAGCATCGTGACGTTAGGTTTGATACACCCAAATACTGACATGTCTGTCTGCATGTGCTGTGTGTATTAGTGTGTGTGTGTGTGTACACACCAGTCTGTACTTACAATTTATGAGCGCTGGGTCACAAGCTCTCTTGGCTACTACACCCCTTAAGTTTCCACAAGTGGAGCCAAAAGGTGAGACGACACACACACACGCACCCAAACAAAAACACACACACACAGTCATAATTATCTATAATACAAAATTACCCAAATACAGGAACGATACACAATTTTCTTCTCTTCTGAAACTAAAAGAGACATTTGTGAGATTTCTGGCTATTTTTCTGATGAGAAATATCTGAGACTTAAGCAAAAGTTTCCATTTGCTCTCCTTTCACTTCCGTTGTTGTTAGGGATGAAACGATTCAATCAGCAGTTTGTGATGCGATTCACGATTTATTTTGACAAAATGACTTGAGACATATTAAAAAAGAACAAATGTCCTTTATTATTTCTCAAATTCTGCACATTTCTTAGTAAAATAATAATATATTTTATACATATACATTTACATTTAGTCATTTAGCAGACGCTTTTATCCAAAGCGACTAACAAAGAGTTAGGGAGCAACAAGCGATATGTCATGCAAATATGTCATATTTTATATCAAATAGAAAACTAAACTACAATTTTAAAACAAATTCCAAAACAAATAGAAAATGAACAATACAAAAGACTCTTTAATATAAACAAACTAAGAGTTTGCCTGTGCTTTTCATCGATTTTCTACATTTAAGTTCTGTTTTCCTAGTTTGCAGCCCCTGCTGTTCAAAACACATATTGCGATTCAAATAACATCTCAACCGGCTTGAATCTTCACGTATCAATCGATTTTCAAAATACAACCCAGATTGTTTTCTAGGAAAATAAATGAGATTAAAGACATCTAATCTGTAATTTTCCTGTTTGACATGTCTGCACATTTTTTGCAAATTCTGAATGTGGATCGATATGTGAAGGATGACTCGTGGAGAAGAAGCGTTCTGTCTCCGTCTTATCTGAGCATCTCTTTCAAAGTCACAGGAAAATGGAGAGCTGGGATTTACTGTTGCTTTTACAAGAGAAGAAATGATGAAAGTGAGACAGAGAGAAACACACACCGCTCCATACCGAAGAGGTCAAATCCAAAACCAGGTCTGAAGTGTAAACAGCTTCGGACTATATTTAAACCGTCTGTTGGTTAGAAACATCAAACGTACATGAAGCGGCATTTCATTAACAAATAATTTATATACAACGCCTCCTAAATGAATGTAATTTTCAAACGCATCCATGAATGTTTTGTTACTTCATGCCGCGGCGTTCACTACGTTTATTTTGTGGCTTTAGTGTGTAAATGCTTTAGGGCCGCTGTACAGTATTAGGTGGACGGTAGGTGATTTTTAATCCCAGTTATCTGGTCTTTTTGAATGAATCGGATCCAGAGTTTGTTGATGATATCCTTGTAGGATGAAAGCACAGGAAAGATAACAAGTAAGTACAAACTTTAACCATAATCTGTGTTCCTCTCACCTAACTGTTAAGAATGTTTCTGTTAAGAATGTTACTGCTTTCAAATGCATAGAGACTGTGTCTGTCCCCCGAATAATACAACCAAATAAAAATTTATTTAAAAGTCAGAGAAAAAATCTTATCATGATTAAACCAAAAGACAATATACTTAATGAGCAAAACCAACGCCTAAAGTTTGGGCTACTTAATATTAGATCACTAAATCCAAAGGCAGTTATTGTAAATGAAATGATCACAGAGAACAGTTTTGATATACTTTGCCTTACTGAAACCTGGCTTAAGCCAAATGATTACTTTGGTCTAAATGAGTCTACTCCACCAAGCTACGGTTATATTCATGAGCCACGTCCGGTTGGTCGAGGTGGTGGTGTCGCAGCAATCTTTAGAGACTATCTTACCGTTACTCGGAGAACAATGCATACATTTAAATCATTTGAAATGCTTGCGTTGAACATAACAGTTCCAAACAAAAGTAAAAAATCATTGGTCTCTTTTACATTGGTTACTGTGTATAGACCCCCTGGGCCTTACACTAATTTTCTGATAGAGTTCGCAGACTTCTTATCGGATCTGTTGGTTAACGTCGATAAAGTACTGATTGTTGGAGATTTTAATATCCACGTAGATAGTCCTAACGATCCATTAGCTGTGGCGTTTAAAGAACTACTAGACTCTTGTGGTGTAACACAATACATCAACAGACCTACTCATCGACTTAATCATACCCTAGACTTGATTATATCTCACGGAGCCGATCTAACCAATATCGATATTATACCTCAAAGCGACGATGTTTCCGATCACCATCTTATAACATGTACACTGCGCACTGCAGAAATCAGTTGTATATCTCGTTATCGACAGGGTAGAACAATCACCTCAACTACTAAAGATAGTTTCGTAAAGAACTTGCCAGATCTGACTCCTCTAATAACCTTTCCAACTAATATAGAATCGCTCGATGACATGACCAGCAACATGGGCACCATTTTCTCTAATACATTAGAAGCGGTCGCACCTATGAAGTCAAAAAGGATTAATGAAAAGATCATAGCACCATGGTATAATAACACCACTCGCGCCCTAAAAAGAGAAACGCGTAAACTGGAGCGAAAATGTAAACAAACCCAATTAGAGGTCTTTAAAATTGCATGGAAAGAGAGTGCAAGCTGTTACAAAAAGGCACTAAAAGCAGCAAAAGCCGAGCACTTCCGTAACCTCATAGAAAATAACAAAAACAATCCAAGGTTTTTATTTAGTACAATTGCTAAACTAACAAACAAACAGACTCCACCTGACCTGGGTATTCCGCCGCACCTTGGTAGCAATGAATTCATGAAGTTTTTTACTGAGAAAATCGAAATAATACGAGACCACATAGCTAAAACCAAACCTCAAAGTGTGACGGAAGAATTAGTCTCACCCGTCAACCAAAAAGAAACGCTACAGTGTTTTTCTCCTATAAATCAGGAAGATTTAATTAAAATTATTGCAACATCCAAACCGACGACATGCTTATTAGACCCCATTCCGACTACTTTATTAATAGAGTTACTACCTGCTGCAATTGAGCCCATTTGTAACATAATCAACTCGTCAATTAATCTAGGACATGTCCCAGGACCCTTTAAGCTGGCTGTAATTAAGCCTCTTATCAAAAAACCAAACTTAGATCCCAATGAACTTGGAAGCTATAGACCGATTTCAAATCTCCCGTACTTGTCTAAAATACTAGAAAAAGTAGTGTCAACTCAACTGTGTACCTTCCTACAAAATAATGACATGCACGAAAAGTTTCAGTCCGGCTTTAGACCTTATCATAGCACTGAAACTGCGCTCGTTAGAATTACAAATGACCTTCTTATTGCATCAGATAAAGGTAACATCTCACTCTTAGTCCTGCTTGACCTTAGTGCTGCTTTCGATACTGTAGACCATAAAATACTATTGGATCGTTTACACAATTATATTGGTATTCAGGGACAGGCACTACAATGGTTCAGATCTTACTTAACAGACAGATATCAATATGTCCATTTAAAAGGGAAATCGTCATATCTTACGCAAGTAAATTATGGATTACCTCAGGGATCGGTTTTAGGACCCTTGCTTTTCTCCATATACATGCTGCCCCTCGGCAACATTATTAGAAAACATGAAATTAGCTTCCACTGTTACGCAGATGATACTCAGCTATATATCTCATCAAGACCAGATGATTCCTTCAAACTATCCAAACTGGCAGAGTGCATCGAGGACATAAAACATTGGATGACTAGTAATTTCCTTCTTTTAAACTCTAACAAAACGGAAATATTACTTATAGCACCAAAAACAGGTAAACAGAATATCTCCGATTACAGCCTGCAAATTGAAGGCTGCACTGTTACTCCAACAAATACAGTTAAAGACCTAGGCGTTATATTAGACGGCAACCTGTCATTTAAAAATCACATCTCAAATATCACAAAAATAGCCTTCTTCCACCTTAGAAATGTTTCCAAGTTACGAAATATTTTATGTTTTGCTGACGCAGAAAAGCTTATTCATGCATTTGTGACCTCACGACTTGACTATTGTAATGCTTTACTTAGTGGTTGTCCTGCATCATCGATAAACAAACTACAGTTAGTTCAGAATGCAGCTGCCAGAGTTCTTACTAGGTCAAGAAAATACGATCACATAACCCCAGTTTTATCATCTCTTCACTGGCTACCCATTAAGTATCGTATTGATTTTAAAATTCTTTTAATTACATACAAAGCCTTAAACGGTTTAGCCCCTATTTACTTAACAGAGCTTTTATCACGTTACAACCCAACACGCTCTCTAAGATCTCAAAACTTAGGACTTTTGACAACACCTAGAATAACTAAATCCACCAAAGGGGGTCGAGCTTTCTCATACGTAGCACCTAAACTCTGGAATAGCCTTCCTGATACTATTCGAGGGTCAGACACACTCTCCCAATTTAAATCTAGATTAAAGACACATCTTTTCAGCCAAGCTTTCACTTAATGCATAGTTAATGAACAGCAGCTACGCTAATTATTCTCTTTATTCTCTTTCCGCCTCTGCTTCGGGATGCCCATCCCGAGGTAGGAAGAAGTTCCACCATGTCCAGACGACCGACAGATGCCCATCCCCAATTTGAGATAACGCCAGCTACAGCTGCAGACTGACTGAGCATCCCAGCCCCATCTAAGGCAATTCCACCACCAGCAAAGAGAAATATGACCATCGGACCATCCCAGCTCAGACCAATACACCCCCAACAAAGAGCAAAGACGGACTATTTGTTTCATTAATGCTGAAGTTACAATATCTGGTATTGAATGCTAAACTTAAATCACATGTCAGCAGTTTGAGTGCAGCTATGACATGTCAGAGGGGATCTGGCCCTCCCGGTTGAGCCTGGGTTCTCCCGAGGTTTTTTTTTCTCCATTAATCAATCATTGGAGTTTGGGTTCCTCGCCACAGCAGGGCAGTGTTGGCCTGCTCACCGGGAGACTGCATTTATTTATTTATTTAGAAATTATATATTATTTATTAGTATGATCTTACTCGTTATATAAATACAATGCACTGTGCTGTGTTTTACCTTTTCTGTTTTTCCTGTTTGCCCTGTAAAGCTGCTTTGAAACAATACACATTGTGAAAAGCGCTATATAAATAAACTTGAATTGAATTGAATTGAATTGAATAACACGGCTGTAATGGGAATATTTTCCACACAAAAAAACAGGAAGGACAATGTAAGCACTTAGAATGACACAAAGAGCTCTGTGTTTGGCCTTCACGTGCAGGACCCGCGCTGAAGGAAATCTAGAACACAACATGATACAAAGATAAAAAGAGAAAGCGATTGCTTGTGTACTCTATACTACACATTATATACTGAATCATCTTAAAACGCTGAATGAAAAAACTTAAAAGAAGTGACGTATATCCTTACCATATATATGTTTATTTAAGCGTGTTACTAGCATACTGCTTTAAACTACAAAATAAGAAATTGTTCTTTTAGTCTACTTTTATGTACTTTTCAGAAATATAATAATTTTTTCTATAAAGTGAACTAGACGTAGTTTGTAATTTATAAGTATATTGGACTTATTCTAATATACTTGACTTGTAGATGAAATTTACTTGGTTGTAGTTGTGTTTACTTTTTTTGTTTGAGTAGACTATTATTTACAAAATGTCTTACAAACTCACATGTTCAAGTTTACAGTAACAATATAACACAAACAATATTTAAATACTAAGTATGACGCCAAGTTAAAGGGATAGTTTAACCAAAAATGACAAATATGTAATTTATTCACCGTCAGGTTGTTTCAAACCTTTATAAATTACCTTGTACTGATGAAAACAGAGAAAGATATTTGGAAGAATGTTAGTAAATTTCAGTTCTGGGACAGCATTCACTACCAATAGAATTTTTTTTTAAATAATTGTTTTGTTCTGTTGAACACAGAATGAGATATTTTCAAGACATTTAGAAAATTTAAATGGCTCCTTTAACTACTATCAAGTTTTTCCTACTATGGTAGTCAATTATGTCCTAGATTGAAAATTGCTAACATTCTTCCAAATATCTTTCTCTGTGTTCCTCAGAAAAAAGTAATTTACAGTATACAGGTATGAAATAACACAAAGGTGAATAAATGAAATGATGACAGATTTTTTATTTTTTGGGTGAACATATCCCTTTATAACAAAGAAGTTTTTAAAATCTTTAAAACTTAAGGGTAAACTAAAACCATAGAGCGTACTTCAAAATGTACTTTCACAAACTTAATATGTGCTACAAGTATTGAACTACTAAACTATCTGTATACCTATAAGCTCACTTGAAACATATTTGCAGTACACAAACGAACATAGTTGTGGAACAATTGTGTACTTAAAGTTTACTACTGATGAGCTGCGTCCCCACCAAACGCGAATGAAGCATTAAGCGCGAGTGATTTAAATGGTGAGTCAATGCAAAGACGTAATTTGTGCGAATGACATGGCGCGAATTGAGTGTTTATGGCGTTTGACACGCTTAACGGGGATTTCGCAGAAATCCGAAACAACAAAGTAGGACAAAATGTTGTAGGTGGATACCCGGAGCTGTATGATACATCTTACTTTTATCGATACAGGAATAAAAAGGATCTTGCATGGAAGAAAGTGAGTGAGGAGGTCGGACAATCTGGTAAGTTGTAAAAAACGCTCTAACTCAATTTTATCAATTTATACACGAGACTAGAACCCCCTTGCAGAAGTCCCTCCCATGACACAATCCGCGTCTGTTGTGAAGAGAATTTCACGCGCGAGTAAACTGAAAATGTTCAAGCGTCCAACTACGCTATAGTGCGATTTATTTGCGCAAGTCGCGTTTGGTGGGAACGCTCTATTACACTTGAAGCATACTTGCAAGTATTTGAAGTAGACAAAAAACAAAGCTGTGTGTGTAGACTAGTTGTTTACCCAACGTTTACTACTGTTAAACTTAAGGCATACTTAAAAGTATACTCATACACGTACACTAATAAATGTGCCAATTTACTCCGAATCAGCATTGAAATAGCACACGTAAAAGTATACTACTAATACAATGATGTAAATTAATGATTAACTTCAAGTATACTTCCTTTCGTAAGGGTATTATGGCTATTGCCGGTATCAATATGAAAACAGCCTGAAACTTGTTTTGGCCAACGTCTGTTGCTTGTCTTCATCTCTCGCTCTCTTTCAGGACACCTGTGTTTTATTCTGAATTCTCAGTCCATTTTTGGATGGCCTCAAGGCAAGAGAGCAGCTGTGTTTTTAGCGCACACACACAGAAACACACACACACACCTGTGTTTGCAGGTGGTTGTGCTCCTATATGAGATAACACCTGGAGGTAGAGGGAGAGAGAGCCAGAGAGATCAAACCCGCGGGGCTTTTTGCTCCGTAAACCAAGGACGTAATTATAGTTGTGCAGATAAGAGAGCGAAAGGAGATATCACTTGTGTGTCTGTGTGTGTTTGTGTGTGTAGGCATGCCTTCCCAGAGGTTGGATTGCAGGATCTGTTCTGGCTTGTCGAGACCTCAGATTCCCACAATCCCTTTGGCATGTTTACTAGTGTTGGGATGTACAAGGCGACACTAGGAATGGAACGCTTAGTAAGAGAGAGTGTGCATTATTTTACACTTGATGACATCATAACATCACGTCTGGGGCATTCCAGTTGTCAACTTGTTGTAAACGAATAAAAAAATCTTTCTCAAATGTCCTAATATCACACAGTCCGATGTACAGTACTAATGAGTCAAGATGTCTAAAATCATGTCACGCTACGAACGTAAGGTCAAGTTGAGCCCGTTGCATTGTGGGATACGGCATTTTGTTCTCATGAATCGCAAACACTGAATTCAATGGCTGACGATGAAGGTCATCTTCAGTTCATGGGAGAGATATTACAGACCACACAACAACAAAAACAGACAGAAATAAAGAATCTCATTCATTCACCCGTTCATTCAGGAGCTCGACTGCCAACTTTACATGAGAAACTGTCCTGGGACATTCAATGGTGACAGACGTTCTGTTTAATATGACTGTAGGGTCTGAGGCATGAGAAACACACACACATCGGGTCTCAATGTCAACGCTCTGGTGAGGTTCTCACAGTCTGGGGCTCAAAGAGATTCTCATCCTCTTTTCTTGAATAGTTCATCACACTGACAGCGACAAAACAGCTGGCTTTTCCATCAAATATACTGAGAGAGAGAAATAGAGAGAGAGAGATAGAGAGAGAAATAGAGAGAGAGAGATAGAGAGAGAAATAGAGAGATAGAGAGATAGAGAGAGAGAGAAATAGAGAGAGAGAAAGAGAGAGAGAGAGAGAGAGAGAGAAATAGAGAGAGAGAGAGAACAACAGAACAAAACTTACACAGCCCACACAAACTGACACTATATCACAGGATCCTGTCAACCTTGCTGAAAAGTTTCATCAGTACTTTTATCTTTTTCTATTATTTTTATACTTTTATTTTATTTTCACGTTAATCTGTATTTGTGCAGAATGTTTATATTTAATTTTCCTGTGCTTTGGCAATGTAAAATTTGTTCTATCATAACAATAAAGCTTCTTTGAATCTTGAGAGGGACAGAGAAAGAGAAAGAGAGAGAGAAATAGAGAGAGAGAGAGAGAGAGAGAGAGAGAGAAAGAGAGAGAGAGAACCAGAAAAAGAGAGAACCAGAGAAAGAGAGAGAGAGAGAGAGGGAACCAGGAAGAGTGAGAGAGAGCAAACAAACTATAAATGAAATGATATTATTTGTTTATGTGAATTCATTATTTGACCAAAACTACACAAATTTTTTATATTTTAATTATTTATCTTTGTAAATATTTTGATGATGAAAAAGATATTGCAAAAAATCAGAGGCATTAAACTAAATTAATTATTATCCAAAAAAATATTACAAAGGATATTGTGCATAAGTGTCAGAAATAACAATGTGATGATGAGAAAATAAACTTTCAAGGAATCTTCCTAATGAAAAATATACTCATATCTATAATAAATCAAGTTAAATGGGTAATTGGTTTTAAAAAGATTCCTAAACCAAATGTTTCCACAAAGTTTTAAACGAAGCTCATTTAAAAACACAGGAACGCAAAAAGATTTGTGCGAGAAATTAGTTTAGGGTTGTGTTTAGGAGATATAAACACTGGTGGGTTCAGTATAAAAACAATAGTCTATATCAAGTCCCAGCAAAGAAACCAAAACAAACCTGCTGTGTGTGTATGTGAGGGGATTGTGGGGGTCTTTAAAAGTTTGACGGTGTGATAAGCCTCTTTCACAAGCTTTTAAACTCTCCTCCCTCTGATAGACTCCGTGACTGCCGTCTTTGTCTGTCTTCATTCTCTCACCGTTGGAGAAATCAGCAGAACGTTTAGAACCAATCAGACGTACCGAATTAAACCCACCAATCACACACGCAAGAGAAGAACTCAAAACTCCAAACATCAGGAAGCTTCGTTCGTTAATCTCTTGTTTCCAAAGCATCTTTAGAGCTGATAACCATCAGCCATTAAGAACAAACTCAGCAACAACGGCACAAAGACATCACGCATCAACGCTCCAGGGGTCTTGGACCCTGCGGGCGGGCACGCCTGTCGATAGAAATCGACTGGGAAAACATGAAAAGCCAAACGTTCTCTAAAAAATATCTTGAAATGTACAGACTTCACATTACTAACTAGACCTGAGAGCCACAGCCGTGTGATTTTTACACCGTTAAAAAATAACACATGATTTTGTAATAACACGGGAGTGAGCACCATGACGACAGAAGTTTCATATTGGAGTGTCCTAACAGAGCCAAAACCCATCAGGTTAACTCAAAGCAAACTTGCATGATGGGAGCCAGCCATCGGCATATAAGGAAATCTGGAGCGGACTTCTCTAAACAAGGGTCCGAGACCCGACTCCAGGAGGTCCGGTCTCATAATAATCCACGTCTCCAGCAAACTGACATTCTGCGGGTGAGAGTTGGGTTCGCTCTGGAGCCTCGACATCTGGATTCCATCTTACCCGGCCTGTCCGCACAGCGGTGAGCGACGAGAAACATCTGGCGGAGCTGATGACAATTACCACGTTGTGTTTGCCTTCGTAGATAATCCATCCAACACACTCATGCACACAAACTCAGGAGGGAGGGCGATGAACGTGCGGCCCGCTGAGCAGCTAAACAGCCAAACGGGGTCAATCACACACACATTTAAATCATATTAAACACTTTCAGTCTGTTTTTTAACTTCAACTTAATCCAAGTGCGCAGTGATGAAGAAAAACTAGTGAGGGTACACTGTATCGACCGTATGGGCATCATCCGCTTTATTATCACTGCGACTCATGTTGTTTGGTTGATTGTTAATAGGACACAGACCTCCACAGCTTTAAGGGAAGAACCGTGGAGCCGAAGCGGGTCGTGACTGCTGTGGCCCGGAGCTGACTTAAACACTAACAGCTGCTAGAACCAGAGAGGAGATCCATGCTTTATTCGCCGCCCGCACTCTCCCTTTCTGACGTGCGCAAACTCTCCCACGCGACCCGAGCGGCGGGTTGCCAGCGCTGGAGACCCCGGCGGCGAGAGCCAAGACCAATTAAAGCGCTAATTCAAACCTGAAGGGCCCTTTTGTCCTGCGTTTCCTTTCTTTAAGCCAGAGGGTAGGAATCTAACCACCCCCAACGCCAACACGCACAAAAAGTTCATCTCCTTCGATCAGCCCGGCCAAAACTGAAGGGGAAAATTAGCCCAAACGCAAAAAGCCCCAGAGATGCAAAAGGCGAAATTAAAGGAGGATGAACACAAGCATTTAACCTTCACAGGTTTGTCCGCAGAAGCATCATTTTAACCTGACGCAACCAAGAAAAATATATAAAAACAATGGTGGTACCCATGATATTTCTACAGTACTGGTCATAGGAGGCAAAAAATAACAAATAAATGAATCAATAAAAGAATTCATCAGTATTTAAATGTTCTCAAAACTGTAATACAAACTGCACAAAATAGAAAAGTACATTTTCTTACAATCATAATATTTGTCATATGTGAAGATGACTGTATGGCTAAAGACAATAACAGTGTGAGGTTCACTGAGGACTGATGAAACTATATGGCCTGTGACGCCCTCTAGTGGAGCAAAGTCATCAAACATGAGGAGACAAAATCCTAGATTTAATCGGCAGCACACCACACACGAACAGATTTTCAAACAGAGTTATGACTGTGAAAACAGGAAATCTCGCAAATTCTCTCGAGATTTCAGAATACGTTTTTATTACTTCACTAATGTTTATTATGCACGAAAATATTATTTATCGCTGAGAAATCGCTGAGAATCCTCTTACGCATTTAAGGTGGCACAGCAGCACTCCGTATAATTTTATTGCAACTCAAAAATTGTTGTTTTTATGTCTTCAAAGTAATTAAAAACATATTGTTTTGGTCCACGTGACAATCAACAGAGTTCTTGTGCGATTGTATTCGGGGTTTGTCCCACACATCATGACTTATGATCGTGAATATTCAACATGTTGAATATTTGCGATTTGCGATTCGCGATCGGGGCGGCTGTTTTGTTCTTCAGATCAGGTTCATTCACTCTTAACACACAGCACAGACCACACCACGGGAAAATCTGATGAGATCATCTTTGATCATCGGGAGTTTACCTACGATTGTCGGAATGGGAGAAATCGGGCCGATTATCTTTTGGTGTCGATAAATCCGTGCAAGTCCGTGTATGAGATGCGCTCAAAATTTAAAGAGACAGTTCACCTTTAATTGAAATCGCCATTAAAATGTTATACAACATTTGATCTATGCGATAATTGTGTCTTGGTTGGATTTAACTAAATAACAAATTATTTTGCGAGGTGAAAGGTAGAAAAAATACGTAAAAATGTTTTCATTCCGTTATTATATAATAAGTAATAATAACAGTTTTTGCTACCAACCAGTGGTGCCCCCTATTGTCCCACACAAACGTATTGGTGGTGGTCACCCTTTGTCAGACACACAACTGCACACTGACACACATACTCTGTCAGACACAACACACGTCTAATGTAGTTCAGTATCGAGCATCAATGAACCACAAAACCTTTGCTGACCGGATTAGTCAAATCCTCCCTTGAGTCAAAAACGGGACAGATGAGAGATGTTACACAATTTAATACCATTATAAGTATAACAATATACCACATTTGTACCTGAGGGCAACATCATAGTTCTTTGCTATCCTAAAAAACAATCACTGTCATGAATAATCGCTAACAACAAATCACGAAAAGCATTGTAATAATACTGTGATAGTGTCCGATTAAGTCATAATCCAAAAAATAATCTACCATATTAATAGCAATAGCCTACGCAAAACACGACAATAACACCGTGATATCTTTTTGTTCCGTGACGCCCGTTTAGAATCATAACAAACGAAGCGCGACTCGAAAATGATTCACTCGTTTGAATCGACTCTTGATTGGTTCGCGATTCAGTCTAAACGATTTCGACGGTTCACTTACAGACTCGCGCGTTTGCGCCGTTTTCTCACATATAAAAACAGAAAAGGGTCATTTTAAAACGCAGAAAAGCAAACTCATGCTAAATGATTCAACAAAGCTAGAAAAAAATGAATCATATCGAGCCTCAGAAACGAAGAAGATTTGACTCAACACCTGTGAGAGGCGTCGCGGCGAGCCTGCAGGTAAAGACATTTATCAACCGAAACAATCAGCCTTCCCCTCACGAAAAGTGGTGTTACAGGGGAATATTAAATATATACAATAAGATATATGAGATTCACGTGCATTTCAGAATACACAGTCAATGACGTGCTTGTAGTTAAAGATTCAGTTCCCGTCAACAGTGTTTCTCAATGTCACCTCAGTGTTTAGCAACTGATTCTATTTCAGTAGTGTTCGTCACGTTTGTTGAGATTGAGTAAAAGTCGCGCACTTACATTGTGAAGATGCTGCAATCCCAACCATTCTCTCGAGCTGCTCCTCTCTGTGTGTGGTTTCCACTTCACTGTCACTGACTGACACAGTCGCGTGCGTGCGTGCGTGCGTGCGTGCGTGACCTCATTAGAGGAGGCGGAGCTACAGGCAAGCTGCTCTGTGTTGATTCTGTTGTGTTTACATATTCATGTACCACAGCACTGTCCCATCGTCCAAATGTCCCATCTTACCCTTATATAAAAATAATACATAGGTCAACGCCAATGATTAAGTTTATCGTTGTAATATTATCGACAATTTTCTTTCTTTGGCTGAACTCGTCATATCAAGATTTGTTTTTCACAAAAGATATTGGAAACACAGAATGGGAAAAATGACTGTCTGTCTATTGATCTGAATTGAGACAGTTGTAAAGAAGTGCTTTTTTAATCCTTTCTTGTACTTTTATTCTTTCCGATTACACTGCGTAGTTTTGATTACTGACCACACTTTTATCATCCATGTGCAAACGAAGATGAACGAATGCTAGATGTTTGCATAAAATAACACTCAAATACAAGCTTGTGTGGTTAATGTCTCGGATGACTCATGGAAGATTTACCAAATTGCCCATTCATGAAAAGAAAACTTGATTTGTTTCTTCTTGATTTTGTTTAGATCAGCTGTTCATACTGAAATTTATAAGTATGCAGATTTGATTGAGATTTTTTTATTAGCAGCTGTGTTGTTTTTTAGCATGGCAATAATGCCAAAACCAATTAATTTTTTGCCCATGTAATTATATATATTTATACAATTGGTGCATTTTTAATTTCAGATTTTTGTCCTCACACACCTGATATAAAGCACATTAGTTCTTCCTTTTAGCATCCGAATCATATGCCATCAGCATCCTTGCTGTTGCTTTCAGCTTAACTTTGCATCAGGTGCTGTATACAAGAATGGGTCTCCATCTATTCATCCAACAGGATGAGACCTCCCCCCAATCCCTCCGCACCCCCACACAAACATGCCACGCGTTCTTTCCTCGTGTCCCCCCACGAGTCGCCACCTGCTCGTGTGTATGCAACACAGCTGCTGACCGACAAGAACAAATTAACATCCACCGTGATGGAGTGAGGGGGGATTCTGCGTCTCGTCCGCCGGGAGCCGTTTCGTACCTGCTGTATTTGTGTCTACTGATGTTTAGTCAATAACGAAATGAGACCAGCAATTAATTAAGACTCATAAAAACAACTCGAAAGCTTGAAATGGTGCATAATTCATAGTCTCTCATCATCTTTTACCCTCGTCTGGTTGAGCCTCTTTCTTCAATGGAACACACAAGAAGATATTTTGAGAAATGTCTCGGCGGTTTTGTGTCCATTCAATGGAAGTCAATGGGGTTCTTGGTTTGTTTGATGATCAACGTTCTTCAAAATTTCTTCTTTTGTGTTCTGCAGAAGAAAGTCATACGGGTTTGAAATGACATCAAGGTGAGAAAATGATGAAATATAATCCCTAGCAACATCATAGCAACCTTTGCTCATTTTTTTATGAAATGTCAAATTCTGATTTGTCATCTAAAGCGATGATATGCATTTACAGGGAAGGTTAACACGTGTCTTCTTCTCAATTGTTTTTAAGCGGTTAGACTTTGAGGATACAGACAAACAAACACAAAAGATGTACAAACAGTGCCGCAAGTGTGCCGCCTATGAATACTGCGTGAATGACTCCCATCCGGCCTTTGTGATGATAATTCGTAACGGGCAAATGAAGCAGTGTTTTCTGAGAGGGTGAGCATGTGTTACATCAACAAAGACAGGCATGAATTAAACAGAATGACACAAGTTAGCCTGCTGATATGACTCGTGTCAATGTGTGTGTGTGACAGCTGGGTTGTGTCTCTGTGTGTGTGTGTGTATCTTAGTCACTGGTCTATTTAGCACACGAGTAGGTCTTTCACAATGCAACAGCTTGAGAATGACCCAGGCATGCGCCGCACACACACACGCACAACAGCATCGCAACAAAGGGACCGTCTGCCTCCTTCAGCGGTCTGTTCAACTGCTTTTCCTGCTGCTCTGTTCCTCTGTGTGTGTGTGTGATTGTGTACCTGCTGTTCTCCTGCGATCTAAGCAAAAGGCTGAGGTCACAGAGGTCAGCAGGCAGACGCCTGGTTAACCCTCCAGGGTAAAGACATCTTCATACACACACGCGCCACTTAAGCAGTAAGATTATATATGCGCAGATGGTAGCCAGCGATGTTGTCTGATGATATAAAGCACCTCTTCACAAATACATATATTTACATTACATTTTTTCATCCGTGTAACGCACACACACAAACACACGGGGTGGTGTTGTTGTACTCCGTCTCACTTCGGACCGACTCACATAGTAAACATATATATATATATATATATATATATATAATAAAGTACAGTAGCTGTCCAGTGTGGAATTTAAAAAACAACATTTTTATAGTCTTTTATCATTTTTGTACGTACAGTCTATTCAAAGACATGAAATGATGAAATTGTTACAGCACAGGATTGTTGATGTGTCACTTTGGACAAAAGAATCTTTTAAATTAATACTAAAATGTACGGATAAACAGCATTATGATCGCAACAGAAATGTGTGTTTAGCAGCCCAAATAAACGTACACAAACAAAAGCAGCAAAGGTACAAATACAGACAGAGAAGTTTAAGAGGTCAGACAGTCAGGGAGGATTATGAGAGCAGATGGTTTAATGCCGGTAAATACACAAACCATTATGCAAATGGGATGAATATATAAATATCATTGCACACGTTTACTATAGTCTGTGTTCTTATATATGTTATTGTACAACAGTATCGGCACAGTGTTCATTTTCTAAGAATATAAAGGTTTTCTGAAATGTTCTCCTTAAATAACCTTTAACGTCAACAAAGTATTTTTTGCACAGAAGGTTCTATGCAGTGGAAAAGGTTCTCCAGACTATTGAAAGGTCTTTGAAGAACATTTGACTGAAAGGTTATTTAGGGACACAAAAATTATTCCTATAGCATAGCTGCTGAAAACCTTTCATAGCACCTTTTTTTAAGATTTTGGTCATTTCCACATTGAAGTTTAAACAGATATATACCATGTTACGAACATCACACGTTAATTGAAAATAATATATAACAGACAATACTGTATATAAGATTAAAATGGCATTGAAAGAGCTAAAGTGGCTTATTTTATATCCTGATAATAATTAGAATATGCTTGTAGTTCTCTCAATCCTGTGTTTTAAAATGAACAATAATGTCAAATTTTCAGAGAGTGTAAATAAAATGTCTAAACTATAGTTTTTGTGTTTTGTTATTTTATGCATGTTTTGTGGGTGCTTTTCATGCCATGTTGCACAATCGGCTAATTGCTGGGCAATATTGTGTTAAAAAGCAATGCAAATATGTTTTTTAATGTAATAGATGGAACTAAAACTGAATAGATGAACTACACGCCGGATCTTTGACTACAGTGCCACCTACTGGAAAGAAAGTGTAAGAGCATAACTCAGCCATTAAGGGATAGTTCACCCAAATATAAAAGTGATGTAATGAATTACTCACCCTCAAGTAGTTACGAAACTGTACACATTTCTTTGTTCTGTTGAACACAAAGAAATATATTTAGAAGAATGTTAGCAACTGGCATTATGGAGGTAGTGAAAAAAGGTGGTCGAGTGTTTGTTTTCCTAAATTTCTCAAAGTATTTAATTTGTGTTTACCACAATCAAATATTGGCTATACAAAATAAATATTTTTCGAATATGGTAGTCAATGGTGCTCCAGAAATCTCAGTTGCAAACATTCTTCAAAATATATTCACTGTGTTCATCATAACAAAGAATTTTTTGCAGGTTTGCAACAACTTCAGAATGCCTGACAAGATTTTCTTTTTTGTGGTGTGTATCCATTTAACATGAATTTATTCAGTGTTGGCTAAAAATATTACCTTTATGATTTGTATTAATTAAACTATCAAAAAACAAAGGCCCGGTCTCACATTCACGGCTAGCTTAAGCCAGGACTGTGCCTTAGTTGAGCTTATGTCGCTTTTATAAAAATACATTACTCGTTTGCATCTCGAGACACAACAGTGACACTGATATATTTTAAAATGTTTCTGAGCAAGTTATATTCAGTCAAGACAGGTCACACATTCCTTTTAGTCTGCGACTAGCCTTAAGCCTTGTCTGTGACACCGGGCCAAAGTGTTACCATATAAGGTGATTTGCAACCCCAAATTATCGTTTACAGATCTATAAACCAGTAAATCCAGAGAAAGTTGATAACATTAAAAATGTATAATCGCATTATCATTTTCATAAACCTGAATGTGTTCCTGTAACTTTATTGATGGAGCATAACATTACCAGTGTATAGTTCATCCCAAGGAAAACACGTGTGTAGCTTTGTAAGTCACTTTGGATAAAACTATGTGCCGAATGTATAAATGCCATGGTACTCCAAAGAATGTATCATTAATCAGAAAACCAAAATGTCTCCATGGCCTCATCTCCAAGCACGGTAAAACCATAATATGTTGTAAGTGCAACGGCAGGCCAACATGGTAAACCACAAATGAGAATTTCACCATCTTTTGCTCTTAAGGGATTAGACGCAACCTACTTAGGAAGAAAGAATGATGCTTGAGTCATAAACTCAAATGTGCCGCACACGAGTGTGATGTTTAAAACTCTCTGGAGAAATAAAGTCGGGTCACACTGTGCATCGTCACGACCCCGTCATATTCCTCACAAACAAAACATGAGACAGGAAGTTTTAGTAATGCATTTCAGAAATGGCCATTATCTGGTTTGGTTTATTTTAAAACATCCCATCATGTGTCATAAAGCCAAACGGTGCTTCTAAAATCTCTCAATTATCTGCATTGATAAGCTTATGTGAGTATAAGACTAACTCTAGTATCTATCCTTTTAAAAAGACATAGACCAACAGGTACGGTTTAGTCTTTCTTTAAATACTTAAACTCTAAACGTTGTGGTAAAAAAACATTGTGGCATGAATGTTTGTTATGGTCTTCTGCACTGATTCCAGAGAGAGAGCGAGTGTGTATTTTGGTCGGTGTCTATGTCAGAGTTTTTTGTTTCAAATGATGCAGATTGTGGAATGAGTTTCACACATAAACAGACTCATTAGAGACGCCGTCTGCTAATGAAGTGAAATGGTCTCACGCTGGTGTCAGTGTAAACACGACATTCTTGCACAACATTAGCAGGAGCCTGAAAAAGAACTTTCCAGATAAATTACTTTTACAGCTTTCTGTTGTTTAGATCGTAAACAATACTTTAGTAACTCTGTGTTAGTTGCATGAGGTAACGCAGACACATTCCCTTAAAAAATGTGCCCCTGTAACTGCATTTAAAAAAGATAAAATATGAATACCCTTTAATTTAAAACTTCTTTTTGCTCAATGCATTTTCTTGTACAAATCTTTCTTAAAAAAGGTTTAACCTTTTGCTATGATCACTGTACTTGTTTTTGCAGATTATGAATCCATCAACGTAGTAACCTGCTGCTTTGAGAGGAATTATATATTTTAAATGATATTATTTTATTTGTGTATATTGACATGTATTTTTGATTGACAAAAAACACTGAGATTGAGTTCAGAACAGGAGAAAAAGGGTTTTTGGTGTCCCCTTCATAATCCATTTCTTATATGTTTTTCCAATTCAATACAAATGAGTGAGGAAGAGGGAGGTTTAGTGCGTGTGAAGGAGAAAGAGAAAAGGAAACAATTGAGAGAGAGGGTTTTGGCGCACAATATTTTACCAAATGCTGTTACCAGAAAAAAATCTGTTTCAGACCAGCACTACTGAACATAACCAAATTGAGAATAAACTAAATTAAAAAAGAATGTATAAATTCATATTTGCACCATTGGGAAAAAGAAAGTAAAAAACAAATGAAGAGCCCTGAGGGCCCTGAAGAGTAAACACAATCTGGAAGATTATACACTGTTAGAGACACAAAGAGGACACAAATCTCGACGTAAAAAGTATTTATTCTTGACCTAGAATTGTATCGCCACCTTATTTTTTGATGTTATTGTGACATTGTCTATTTCTTCCAAACTTGTTTTATGCTTTCTTTGGTTTCATAGCAGCTGAACAGGATGAAGTGCTTCAAATCAGGTGCTTAGAATTCGCACTTCATATTGTAAATTGGGTGAGAGAGGTTTGGTGTGCAGAGGAGAGAGAGGAAGTTAGAGAGGTTTTGTGTGTGTGTGGAGAGAGAGAGTATGTGTGGAGGAGAGAGAGAGGTTTGGTGTGTGTGGAGGAGAGAGAGGGAGTGAGAGAGGTTTGGTGTGTGTGGAGAGAGAGAGTATGTGTGGAGGAGAGAGAGTGTGTGAAGGAGAGAGAGTGTGTGGAGGAGAGAGAGTGTGTGGAGAGAGAGAGTATGTGTGGAGGAGAGAGTGTGTGTGGAGGAGAGAGAGGGAGTGAGAGAGGTTTGGTGTGTGTGGAGGAGAGAGAGTATGTGTGGAGGAGAGAGAGTGTGTGGAGAGAGAGAGTATGTGTGGAGGAGAGAGAGGGAGTGAGAGAGGTTTGGTGTGTGTGGAGGAGAGAGAGTGTGTGTGGAGGAGAGAGAGTGTGTGGAGAGAGAGAGTATGTGTGGAGGAGAGAGTGTGTGTGGAGGAGAGAGAGGGAGTGAGAGAGGTTTGGTGTGTGTGGAGGAGAGAGAGTATGTGTGGAGGAGAGAGAGTGTGTGGAGGAGAGTGTGTGTGGAGGAGAGAGAGTGTGTGGAGAGAGAGAGTATGTGTGGAGGAGAGAGTGTGTGTGGAGGAGAGAGAGGGAGTGAGAGAGGTTTGGTGTGTGTGGAGGAGAGAGAGGGAGTGAGAGAGGTTTGGTGTGTGTGGAGAGAGAGAGTATGTGTGAAGGAGAGAGAGTGTGTGGAGGAGAGAGAGTGTGTGGAGGAGAGAGAGGGAGTGAGAGAGGTT